>JAABKK020023458.1:0-19520 GCA_011634745.2 Catotricha subobsoleta | reverse complement strand
ATAATGGTATTTACTGCATAAATGGTTCATTATTCTTTGCACGATCATTGTGGGATAGACCCTATTGATAATAAGCCATAAATATGTTAGAAGCTTTAATTTTTTCTTATATTACTCTATATTTGATCTATTGGTCGTGAATTGATGGACATTTATTATTTGTCATTATTGAAAACAATGACCGTATTTTAGAAATATATTGGTTTTGTCGTTAGTCGTTAAATGAGATTTATCTCATCAAAATACATGAAATGAAGAGCGAAATTTTCAAATTTTACACATTATTTATAATTTATTTGAACGTTCATAGATTTAAAAATTTAAAAAACTATATTAATGCATTTAAAATGCATAATAATTTTAAATTTAATTTTTTAATTGTATTATTTAGTAAATATTCATATTTTCGCATTTTTTTTTTTCGGAACATTAAATTTATTTTACGATATTCAACAAGACAATATTTTCGCATATTTCAATTTAAACAACAAAAAGATTTATTGTGAAAGTTAAGAAACTTAAGGTAGTTTGAAAAGAAATATTATATACTTATACGCAAATTCAATTTGTGAAGTTTAATTTTGTAAAGAAAATAAAACGAATGATTTATGCAGTAATAATGAATAGTATTTTTTTTTTAAACCAACAAAGTAATTTCAATATTTAACTCAAAAATATTTTATTTTTAATTAATAAATGTGCATAATTTACTAAAACTAACATAAATATTTTATTAAATTTTTTCTATTTTTTTTTTTATTTTTTGTAACAAAACAGGATTTGTTTTTTATTATCGACGGCTTAATGTTAATGCCTATCTGCATTTCTGTGACAAGCGATTTGACCACTTATGCAACATGCAAATACGGATCAAAATCATTTACCACTGAAATATAGATGGTCTATCGACATTGAAATTAAGCTGTTTATTATATATTGTACTTCATAGGGTTTTTTTTTCTGATTTCATATTTAATGTAAATAATCACAAGCTAAATTACTGAGGAAATCTTTATATTAATTATTAATGCAAGTTAAAGTTGTTTTACTGATGGCTTTTAAATTCTATTAAAATATTATGAATTGAGAAAATTAATCTGAGCAATTAATTATACCTACATGAGATTTATAATTAAAATTATTCTGTTCTTGTAATATTTGCTCAATCGTTTTCAAGTAAATGCATTACACATTGAAGGATAAGACAATTTAGAGTTTCTATATCATAAGCATACAAGGGCACAAGCTTTATAATATTCTCTATTTCAAGCTACAAAATAAATTTATAGATTGATTTCTATCAAACCTATCGATAGTAAAATTTTCAGTTAAATAATTATTTCGACGTCGAATTTAAAACATAAAATATTTTATATTTATCCTATTAACATAATAAATCAACGTTTTATCTATTATTTCAATAAAAAAAAAACATGTAGTACGTAATAATGTTTTTATTGTACTTTAATTTGTAATTATATTTTTTATTTTGTTAAACATTGATTTATTTTACGCTATTTTTTTTTTTTTTTTATTAATTTTTAATTTAATTTTTGTGATAAAATTTTTGTTCTTTCATTTTAAGTTTATTTAGATATTATAATTTCTTTTCGTTTTTTAAAAACATGAGAATTTGGTCTTTTTAAAAAAGATATCATATTTTAGTTTTCTTTCGAAAATGTGCACAATATATTTATCCACCGGCAACAATTTTTTTTTTTTTTTCTGGACCAAACTTATAAAAATTGTTATTATTATTATTTTGTTGAATTTGTTTTTGTTCTTCATTATTTTGTATAGCGTCTTTTATAAAGTACAAAAAAATAATTAATACTTTTTTGAATTATTTGTGTATTTAAAATTATCTTATTTGGTCGTTAAAATGTTAATTGTAAACATTGTTTAATAAATTTAGAAAATTTAAAATAAATTTTATTAACATTGATTTAAATGAAATTAATTCTAAATAATAAAACGTAATTATTTGTAGCTCCGATATTTAATATTATAAATAAAACGAACGCACAAAAACATAACTATCAATAATAAGGGAAGAAAAAAAAAATATATGTATGTACATTGTACAGTACATGTAATTGTTAGGGCTAGGGTTAGGGTTAACCTAACATTAACTTAAAAGCAATATATAATTATATTTAATAAAAATAAAATAAAATAAAATAAAATAAATAAATACTACACAAAGTTTCTATTAATAAATACATTTATATACTATAAAAATAACGTAATTTTATAAATTAAAATCTAATAGTTTTAAGAAATGAAATCAAAAGATTTAATATTATATTATATTATTCAAAATAGAACACAAATAATAAAAGATATAAAAAATAAATAATTTAATTCAATTCAAATGACCAGTCAGTGTGCAATTAATTAAAAATTAACTCAATTAAACGAAAGTGAATAAAATTTATTAATTATATGATTAAAATGTTTAGTTTCTATCTCAATTGTTTTGTAAATTACAAAAATAAAATCACTGTAAATAAATATCTGACAATATTAACTATATTGTTTGTTGAGGGTGAAAAAAATAAATTAAAATTGGTTGGTTTTTAAATAAAATATTCAAATTATTTATTTAATAATAAATATTTTGAATAGAACTAAATCTTTTTATGTAAATTTGAAAAAATGTAAGGATAGATTTCAATAAATTAATAACTTTGTACTAAAAGTTTCTTTGTACTCAGTGCTAAAAAGATTTAATCCAGAGTTTGAACAGCGGTGCCCGTTTAACATCGAAAATTGATAGCGTTGCTGAAGCTGTTCATTAGCAACAGAGGAAAATTAAAAAAAAAATATCGGGTGCTTTTATTTTGTTCTGAAATAATATTTTTTTCTTCAAATATAATATAATTAATTTTTATTTTTGTTGACATTTTTCTGTATTATGTTTTGGTTTATGTTTATACTTATTTAAAATATAAATATAATAATAAATCATTTAGTTATTTTTTTTTGTCTTCGCGCGTGTGGAAATTTTTAAAATCAATTTCATCGGCATCGTTGCTAATATTTTGATACATCAGTGTTAGCCTCAGCGTCACTTAAAAAAAAACAATAGCAAACTAGAGCAATATAATTGTTAATTGGTAATGTATTCGATTAATATAATCACATGCTAATCTGTTGTTTACATTTGCCACTAAAATAAGAACGAACAATCTTCTAAATCGCATATTGAATTTATAATTCAGTTGTATAAAAATAAAAAAAATTCTCTGCATAAGCAAAAATTATTTGAAATTGACAAAAGTAACTTTTAAAAAAATACAACAAAAATCCAATCCAGTGAAATTAAATTATTAAAATTTAGGATAAGAATTTCTATATTAATAAAAACAAAAAAAAATGAAAAATAGAATAATTATAAAACTAATAAATTTAACTTTATAATGTTAAATATTTAAATAATTTCTTTTAGTAGTATTAAATTATGAAGAAAAAAACAATAGTTTTTGTAATATTTGAATAAAGTTGTTTTTTTTTTCGTTTATAAAATCACTAATAGATAGATAACTTTCTAGAATAAATAAAAAGATATAATTTAGATGTTTTTTTGTGTGTTTTATTAAAATTATTATAGTTTTTATAGTCAGTAAAATCGCAACATTATACTGATACATATTTAGATAATTTATAAAAAAAAACTTTAAGATAACATGGTCATTATTAAGTCGATTAATATTAAAAATGAATATTCAAATACATATTTAAAAAAAGGCATTTTATTTTCTCGAAATTGTGAGGTGGTGTATAGATAATAAATTAATAAACAACTCAATATTTTTAATATATTTTAATGTTTCAATCAACCAGTGCAAAAAATAAAAATGGATTTAAAAAAAGTTATTACTACATTAAAACTGGTCTAATTGAAGCCCTTATAATGGAATTACCTTCGTTATTACAATCTTTTGACCCTTGACTCAATTTTTCCTGTTAGTCTTAATAAATGTGCCTTCATTATCAAATCATCCTGTAATTATACATCGATTCAATCGATTTATTCGATTGAATGGAGTTTTATATTTTTGGTTCCAATTAGTGAATTTGAGCAATCTGATATTTAATAAGTTTTTGAATATAAATACATATGTATTAGAAAAGATACCTCTTTTTTCACTGATCTAATTGTAATGAGAAATGCACGATTGGAATTGAGTTGACTCGATAAGTTTTATTGTATTCTTCTTATTGATAAAGTCACCTTAATCTATAATTTACAAAATTACATGAACTTTTTTTAAATGTTCTTAATCAATTTGGCCGTTCCCTCAAATACAACATTTTCACTTTGTATACATTTGTAAGCCATTTTAATGATTTTTCTATTTTCAATCATCTCAATACATATTGAAATTTCCTTGTCAACAACACATTTATGTGGAAATGAAAAAAATTGTGAAATAACAATTGTCCCAGGACCCGGTAATTTTGTTCCCATAATTCCAGAAACAATTGCATTTAAAAATGCTCCATGAATACACCTTTTATCTATTGAATAATTTATTTTGTGAATGGGATTATGATCACCGCTAACTGCAGCAAATTTATCAACATCTTCTTGGGTTATAATTATTTTTTCCGTTACACTTGAGCTAAACTTGCGATGATGCTGTTGATTTAGTGCAAATGTATAACGAATAAATGGAAAGATATTTTTTATCATCATTTTAATAAATTTGGTAAGATTAATCCTGTAGATGATGTTGATGGTGTTGTATCAGTAGATTGCTCTAAAAACACGGTTGCAAGTTTCTGAATACAAACGTCTTTTGAATTCAGTAGACTTTTCATTGCAACTATAATTTCAGAAGAAAATATTCTTGCTTTTGATTCAGTTGTAATTAATTGAATTAACGTGGCGATACTATTTTGAACAATGTTCTCTTTTGGATTATTCAATAGCTTTGCAATTAATGTTATGCCATCTAATTCTATTATTTTTTGATGACAATCATTATCTGAAATCAATTATTTCAAATGATTTGTGTATCATGAAAATATAAAAAGTAAATAAAAATTCACTTACCAATACTTAAATTACACAGTCCGGCAATGCCATGCAAAACCAAATGTAAATTGTTAGACGTTAGAAGATCTAAAAATAGTTCAACAACTGAGGAATTTTTTAAATATGGGTAATTAATAGGATCATAGGCGAAATTTGCTAAATTTGCGGTAACTTGTTCTTTTGCTTCTAAAATATAAAAAATAAAAATTAGATTTTTTTCTCTGTATAAAAAATAGTTACTTAATTAAATATTACCTGAATCGTTTGTTTCATAATATTCATCTACTAATAGACTTATATAGTTTTTTCGATCAATCCCATTTGCTGGAGTGCGTTTGGTTAATCGATCACGACTGCTGAACATAATCAATTTAAATATTTATATTTTATTGCATTTTAATTCATTTCATTATAATAATAATAATGTCAAAAAAGCGAAATACCGAAATAAGTAAACAAATAAAAGTAAATAGAAATAAATGGTTGTAAGTAACCCTACCGATGTCGCTCATTTGATTTTGACAGTTGTGAAAAGACTTGTTCCCTAAAAAAAAAAAATCTGCGTCTTTTAATATATTATTAATCAATCCTGTGATCCAGAAAAATTGGTAAAAAAAAAACAAACAATAAAACATTTAGAGGCGGTACTTTTGTTTTTGAAGTGATGAAATATATCTCTAATAAAATCAGTTGGTGTAAATTTATGGTCATTCCTTCATGGCGGATATTACAGAAAGTTTAGATTAAGTTCTGTGTACGTTTTTCTTAAGGTGCGGGGCGACGATAAAAGTTTTTGTTTTAAGAAATAAATTTTTCATAAATATTTCATGAAACCCGAATATTTCATCGTGGCACCACACACTTTCATGGCGAATCTATCTTTTAATCCGCTCGTAGTCGTAGTCGAACACATGAGCTATCATCTGAAACCTACGAACTAATACCATAATCTACTGAAAGCAATGCATGTATAATTCTATCTTTGATGAAGTTTTTTGCAGATTGGATTCCGTTAATCATGACAAACATGATACATGTTTAAGAAAAAAGAAGTCGTGTACAAATCCAGATATACTTCGTTCAATTTAGCGTGTCATCGGGCAAGTTTTTCTATGATTTTTCTGTGTCTAGCCTTCTGGTGACTTTGTACATAATATGCAGAAAATAATCAAGAGAAGAATGTTCACAAAAATACGAAGAGAAATTGACATTTATGAAATTTATAAACTTCAGCGCGGCCATTGTAGTTTGAGTTGAGCGTTACATGACCGATAGGGGTATTAAAGTTCTCCTCAAAATTTGACATTATTGACACAATTGTATGTAATACGTCATGGCGACGTGTAAATAGTTTAAAAGCTTTTGTTTTTTTTTATTTTCTTTAGAATTTTTGGATTCATTCAATTTTAATTATATTATAAAGTATTGTATAGCGCTAAAAGGCTACTTTTTCTAATTTTCTTAAAATTAACAATATTAACCATGGATAATAGTGATCCTTCAGTAAGTACTTATAGATAGCCATATGAATTATTGTTACCTTGAAATATTAGATTAAGTGTATTTTTCAATTTGTCACCAATCTTTTTAGAATAAGGAACCAGAAAAAAAGAGTCCTTTTGATGGATTAGACAGAGATGAGCTAATAAAAAAATGTAAAGGTCTGCTTGGAATTGCACAGAAAGCGAAAAAAGCTAAAGATGGTATTTATCTAAATAATAATTAATTTAATCAATTACGTCATTTTAAAATATGACGTTCATTAATAATTATAAACAAAAATATTTCAGATAATGCAAACGAAATAGTAAAACTGAAAGATGAGCTCACAAGATATGAAACTCAAAAACAAGCTGATAAAGATTGTCTAAAAACAATGCAGGAAATGGTCGACTCATTAACCGAATATAAATTAACAGCAGCAAATAAAATTGCAGATTTAGAACGATATGGAACCACCCTGAAGATCAAATTGAATGATTTTGAAAGCGAACGACAAACGTATGCTGAAATATCCATTGAGAATGAGGCTATGAAAAGACAAATAAAACGTTTAACCGAAGAAAATGAAGAACAAGCAATAGATTTAAAAAATTTAGATGACAAATTGGAGCAAGTAAATCGAATGAGTCAACAACAAAATCAGGAGCTTATTTTACTTGAACAATCTGTAGAGAAGTGGAAGAACATAGAAGACAAACATACGCATTTAGAAGAGGAATATAAAAAATTACAGATCACTTGCGAGAATGAAAAGGTGAACAATGACCAAAAGCCATCAATTGAAATCAATGAATTAAAAAATGAAATTGAAATAATTAAGAATGCACATAATAATTTATCATCGATGTACGAAAAAACAAAACAGAATTTTGATAATACTACAAAAAAACTGAACTCATTAACAGAACAAAACGAAAAAGATGTAGAAAATATGAATATAGATAAACGAAATTATTTGCATGAAAATGGTCAACTAAAAGAACAAATAAAAAATCAATCAAAAAAACTAAATCTTTACAAGACAAAGCTGATTGATTTTTCGGGGAAATTAAAACATTTAAAAGCTTCTAAGGAAATACTATCGCGAACAGTTTCAGAATACTCTAATTTAATAACTAAATGGCAGAGCGAAATTATGGTTTGTTCAAAAGATCTATTCGGCAAAATGAATGAATTAGAAAAAAGCAATAAGGAAATGCATGATAAGCTAAAAATAAATGAAAATGTTTTAAACGAATTAGAACAATCACACGAACTCTTAACCACTGAATTAATTAAGAAAAATGAAAATATTACTGTTTACAAAGGAATTGAAAGTAAATATAATGAACTGTTTAAAAATTATGAATTAATAATGTTGGAACTGGAAGAAAAAAGTGCATTAATTGTCAAATTGAAAGAGAATGATATTCAAATAGAAAATGTTCAACAATTAAAGTTAGAAAATATTGCGCTAAGTGAACGCCTTGATGAGATCCTAAGTAAAAACCAATTATTGGAAAGCACAATGAAAACCGAACTTGAAAAGTCACAGCAAATCATTTGCAATGAATGTGAAGTGTTAAAACATAAAATTAAAGAGGATAAATCTGAATTTGTAAAATATCAGTCGATTCTGGATGATTTACAAAATGAACTAAAGAATAAAGTTGAAATTATTAATAATTTCGAAATGAATCAAGAAAAACAACAGTCGCTTTTGCACGATTTGCAAAATGAATTAAAAAATAGAAACGAAAATGATAACAATTTTGAAATGAATCAAGAAAAAGATAACTCGATTCTGAACGATTTGCAGAATGAACTAAAGAATAAAGTTGAAATTATTAACAATCTCGAAAAGGATCAAGAGAAACAACAGTCGGTTTTGGATGACATACAAAATGAATTACAGAACAAAATTGAAATTATTAGCAATTTCGAAAAGCAGAAAGAAGAACAGCAGTCGATTCTGGATGATTTACAAAATGAACTAAAAAATAGAAATGTAATTGATAATAATTTTGAAAGGAATGAAAAACAATATAAGTCGAATCTGGATGATCTACAAAATGAACTAAAAAATAAAATTGTAATTATTGACAATCTCGACAAGGAGCAAAAAAAACATCAGTCGATTCTGGATGATTTACAAAATGAACTAAAGAATAAAATTGTGATTATTAACAATTTCGAAAAGGATCGAGAAAAACAACAGTCGATTCTGAATGATTTAGAAAATCAACTACAGAATAAAATTGAAATAATTAACAACTTTGAAAAGAATCAAGAGCTCATTTCCAATAAAAGTGATGACTTACTTACGGAAATGCGTGAATTAAATGAAGCGCTTAAAAATCGCGGTGATATTATTTCAAAACAAAACAAAGAAATATCTGATTTAAATAAAGACATTCAATCACATATTTTGCGAATCGGTGAGTTAGACGATAATTTGAGAATCTCGGAAACTTGTATTGAAAAGTTAACGAAAGCAATTAAGGAATATGAAAGTAAACATCAAGATATCGTTGGTGAGTTTATTTATTTTTTTTTAAACGTAACTACTTCATTATTTTTCTGTTTTACGGTCGTTTAATTTGTTTGTTTCGTAATTTTCTTTACTTTATATTTTTTTTTTAAATTTCAATTTTTTTTTCAGACAATCAAAGTGAAATTTTATCAACATCAACTATGTCCCGTGTCGAAGAAAATGCCCGAATGAAAGACATCGAAGATAGTTTTGAAGATAAATATAATAAACTGCGTGCACTCGCGATTAAACTAAAGAAAAAAGTAACCGAACAAACAGCAACTATAATCAAATTAGAATCAGCAAATGCAAATAATGTAGATGGTGGCAGTATTAAAATTCAAAATTTAAAAGCATTACAAATCGAAAATGATCGTCTACTAGATAAAATGGAAAAAATTACTGATGAACGAAATGAATTAACTAAAACTGTTGACGAACTGAATCATCGTCTAGAACAACAATTAGTGGAAATAAAAACATTGAAAGCATTAAACGATGATGTGAAAAATTCAGCAAATGTTAATTACAAAAGTAAATGTGCTTTAGATTCTGCAATCAAGGAGCATTTAAAACAAAATCAAATACTTAAATCAGAAAATGACGGTTTGGTAATTGCTAAAAAAGAAATGGAGAATGAGATCAATCAATTGAAAAGTAATTCAATTACTCTTATTTTTTTTATATTTTAATTAAAGAGTTGAGCATTTGAAAACTATAAAGTTTTTATGTAATTTCAGATGATATTAGAGAGAAAAAGGCAGATTTAGAAACCAAATATGAGGAAGAATTAAAATTGAAATCTGAACTTAATAAAATAAAGTCATCGGTTAAGAAAAATAATGTTTTAAATTTGGAAATGGAAGCGTACGAAAAATCTCTAAAGGAAATTTCACAAAAGTTGGACTCTAGAAATTTGCAAATAACTGAAGTAAGTAATCTCATTTATTTCGAAAGTATTTAAATTTAAAAAAAACAATTATTATCAATGATTTCAGTTGGATAGTGCTAATAAGTCGAACGAAAATACTATTTGTGCTTTAAAAAATCAAATAAAGTTGTTAGAGGAGAGTGTGAAGTCTGAGAAACAGCATTCAATTGGTAAGTTTATTTAAGAATTGGATAATAAACATAAAATCAATTAGATAAACAAAATGATAGTCTAATAGCTGATTTCTCACTTCCATTTTTATAGATCTAAAACAAGAAATTGATATACAACAAATAAAATTAAAAGAAAGTGAACATGATAAGTCAGAACTAAAAATTAAAATCGATGAATTGTCCAAAGAAAATAATGTGATTAAATCGGAATTAGCTGATATTCGATTAGAGTTATCTCAACATACTGTCGATAGTCAAAAACTAATCGGAACTTTACGAACTGAAAATGAAAAACACATTCATCAAATATTTGCATTTGAAGATGAAATGCGAAACTTAAAAACTAAGCTGAATGAAGCAGATCAAGAATTAGTAAATGTTAAAACTGAATTTGCGAGCTATAAAGTTCGTGCTCAATCGGTATTACGACAAAACCAAACAAAAGATTCTTGCAATGAGAACGAATTAAAAGAGGAACTGTCATCTGTGCTACAATCTAATGAACTTTTAACCGTTAAATTAAATACAACCATTGAACAAAGTCGACATTTACAAAATTGTTTAGATGAATTAAGAAATGATAAAGAACATTTACAGATGCGATGTAAAGAATTGTTACAGGTGCTAGATGAATCTCGTAATCAAATTGAGTTAATTCATGAAGACAATCGTAAGCAAATGCAGGAACACCAAGAAGCATTGAAAATGCAACGTTTACAAATTGACACATTAAATAATTGCTATAAAACGCAAATGGCGGAGTTAGAAGAGAAGCATAACAGTGATATAAAAAAACTTCAAGATTTACAAAAGAATGTGGAAAATAAAAATCAATTAAGTGATAAAAATAAAAATATTCATGTGCCGTTAACCGATGAGCAGAGAATTGATTGGATACTGATGGAACGACAAGAAGGAGAAGGTTCCGAGAGTACGAATTCTATACAAAGTGTGCCACATAGAAAAATATCTACATTTAGAAATAGACGTGATCTAATACCATTGGATGAATTGTTAAATACATCATTTGATGACAATATTGGACTTGTGGAACCATCAATTTCACCATCAATTGAATTGCAAACAACAAAAGAAAAGCTTAATGTTCATCAAAGCAGGTAAATAAGATTAATTCGAAGTTTTATTTTTATCTTCCACTTTTCTTTAGATTTCAGTCATTAAATAGATTAAATTTATTAAACATATTCCATTTGAATTTTTTAAGAGTTAAACATTTATCTGCACTGCTGGCAGAAGCAGAAATGGATGTAGCTCGGTTAACTGAATTGAATGATGTGCTAAAAGAAGAAGTGCGACGTCAGGAACGCTCTACAGAACGTGAAAAGCATATGCACAATCTTGAATATTTAAAAAATGTTATTTTCAAGGTAAATTTGGTTTATTGGATTTTAAAATGTAACAAAAAAATTTCATAAAGAAAAATTTGTTTTCCAGTTTTTAACAATAAATAATGCAGATGAAAGATCTCATTTGGTGCCAGTATTAAATACTATTTTAAAATTAAGTCCAGAAGAATCTACTCAATTGCAAACAGTTGCTAAAGGTGGCGAAGGTGCGCAAAGAGGCTGGAGTAATATTCTTCCTATGTGGTGAATGTAATTAAAAAAAAACTAAAAACTTATTTTCATTATTATTTATAATTTATATTTATCTATCTACTTATAATTTTTTTCTTTTCTTTAAATTGAAAAATAAAATTAATTCATATTAAATTATATAGGTATTTATAAAATTATATATTTTTTTTATTTTATTTAAATGTAATTGAATAATTCAGCTTGAAATTTATATCTAAATATCTTATTTTATGTATTATTAAGTATACAATTCTCTAAATTTAGGAAAACCGATAAATAAAATTGAATCGTTAATCTAATACTTGGTGTTTTAATTACTTACTTATTTATTGAAGCTAATGATGAAGAACTAATTTAATGACGTTTTACAGATTGTTTTTTTTTCTCACATCAGAGGTGTCGACTCCAAGGGGCTCTAAGGCTCGATCCCTCTATTGCGGCAAGGAACTCAGGTTGAGCTCCATTACAGCAGACCAAATAGTATTTTTTTACAACTTTTGTTGGTTGTGCGTAAGACGTTTTCTTTTTTGGATCTTTAAACTTTTTTAGACCGTTAGCGAAACTATTTTGAAACCATTTACGAAACTATTTCTGATAGAAATCGCCTATCGTATTTTTTTTTGGGAATTTTCAAATGACAACTTTAGGTAGACACACACACAAAGTGAAGTAAATTATTTTTTATTGTTGGCTAATTAATAAAATATTGTTTAAACTTTTTTCTTTTATTTTTTGAAATAATGAGGCTATTTCTTTTCAATTTTTTTGTCTTGAAAGAAGTTATATATGAACTCTCTGTATTTCGCACGAGCAGAGCTTTTTTCTGTTTGGTCAACGACGTATTTTTTTTCATTTCTTCATCGAGTTCTTTTTTTACCGAAATTTACTCCTCGTGCAAATAGGACATCTGCAGCTAACTTTACGGATTTTTAACGAGGTTTAATTGAATTACTTGGAGTGGAGTATATTTAACATCATGTTTTATAAATTATTTCAACGGTCATACCGATTGATTTGAATAAATTGAATTAAATATTTAACAATGCAACATTTTATATTTACATAGGGTATTTCCATTCTGTGCCAATACGGTAATTAATTGAATTAAAAATTAAAATGATTGAATTTTATATGAATACTTAAAAAAAAAAGAAGCTAAATTCACCAAATTCATTTAAATCAATAGCTCGTATCTATTAAATATTGTAATAGGAAGTGTCGGTACCTACCGATCGATTTAAATAAATAGAAAATAAATGTTCGTTGAACATTTTCCCCAGTTTGAGATTTAACATTATGTCCATTATATTCCTACTTGATTCGTACAAATTCTATTTATATGTTGTGCGCATGTTCAAAATATAAATTTTCAATTCAATCAAATATACAATTTCGTTCATTTCGTTGCGTTTTCGTGGTAAGTGAAATAACATTTACATTTTGCTTTGTAGGAAATCAAATGAAAATCTAAAAACATTTTAATCATCCATAGTTTTGAATTAATTGCAATTTGTGGAAAAATAATTTGTGAAAATTTAATTTGTTAACTGTAATGTTATTAATGTTTAAATAAATCATTAGTTTTTCATGTTAAAAAGCCGGCAACCATTTTGAAAATATTCCCAGATACATTAAAAGAAGGATAATTAAAAGATTTTTTTTTAATATTTTAAAATTATTTATTGCGTATATAAAATTAAATGTTTTTTTTTTTTTTAATAATGTTAACGGATTATTTGTTTTAAAGAAATTATCGATTTGTACAGACGGCATCTCCACGTATACCATAAACCATTTGAACAAAATTAATTTAATATTTTAAAAGCTATTTTAAAGTTTAAAAAAAAAAGAAGAAAATTTAAAAAAAAAAGAACGTGCCGACAATATTTCACAATAATTTAAAAATATTTTTTTCATTTAGTCAGAATTCGATAAATTAATAAGCCCAGCACTGGTCTGCATTTTATATATTATATACAATTATATTACATACGTGTCAATACCTATAATACGAAAGTTCTGGAAAAAGAAAATAAGCAAAATGTCTTATAATCAGTGCAATGCACTGAAAATGAAAATTCCCTGTTCAGTAATAATAAAAAAAACTGAGGACATAAATTAAGAAATCATCAGTATAAGAGTTTTATTATCTTCCTTATTTTAATATTAATTGAATAAAGAAGTTATTGCGTCTTTAAAATATCCATCAGACGTCGTATCGTAAGTCGAATAAGTAATATATATATGATTTGAATTAATCGATAGAAAAAATGATGGAACCATTTGTCATCCATTAATATTTATACGCGGCAAATCGCATGTATTTAGAAAAAAATCTGAATTGGTTAAATTCTTTATGGATTTGTCGGTTTTTTTTTTTTTTTTAAATTAACGTTTCATATCCCACCTGAAATACTTAATGATTGAGGAATAATTGGCAAATACACTTACCATAGTTAGTAGACGTCGTTTTACTTGTGATTTGCAATTTTATTTTGGTAAATTAAAATGTATTATTTTTATAATATATAAACCAACATTTGCTTACTCAGTCTTTTTGTTTTATAAAATGTTGTTCTTAAAATATCTTATTTATGCAACTGAAAAATAAGAAAATAAAAGGTATTTATTTTATTTTGTCTCAATATTCTTGTGCATTGCTATTTACATATTGCGCTAATGTCATATTATTATTTTTTTTCACTATTGTGATCTATTTGAATGAATTATAAGTATAATGCATTTTCAAATGCAGTAATTTTTTCAAACGTTATTTAATATATTAGATTTTTATTAGAAAACATCATCGTGGTGGTAATTATTCATATGCTATTTCAATACTTATAAGCTTGTTTTTTTCTAAAAATTCAAATTGTGAAAGCGTATCGAGTTTTTCATTTGGTCTTTAAACACAGTTTTTCGTAAGATTAATTTGAATTTTTTTTTATTCATTTCTTTTATAGAAACGTATTTGTGAAAAGCCAAAAGCAATTATCGCTATTAAAATAAGCATTTAAAAATGGGGAAAGAAAAATTTCATATCAATATTGTGGTTATTGGTCATGTCGATTCGGGCAAATCAACAACAACCGGACATTTGATATACAAATGTGGTGGAATCGATAAACGTACCATTGAAAAATTTGAAAAAGAAGCTCAAGAGATGGGTAAAGGTTCATTTAAATATGCATGGGTATTGGATAAATTAAAAGCAGAACGGGAACGCGGTATTACAATTGATATTGCATTATGGAAATTCGAAACTGCTAAATATTATGTTACCATTATTGATGCACCGGGTCATCGTGATTTTATTAAAAACATGATAACTGGTACATCACAAGCTGATTGTGCAGTATTAATTGTAGCAGCTGGTACTGGTGAATTTGAAGCTGGCATCTCGAAAAATGGTCAGACACGTGAACATGCACTATTAGCTTTTACACTAGGTGTAAAACAATTAATTGTTGGAGTTAATAAAATGGATTCAACTGAACCACCGTATCACGAGGCACGTTATGAAGAAATTAAAAAAGAAGTTTCTTCATATATTAAGAAAATTGGTTACAATCCATCTGCTGTTGCATTTGTTCCAATATCTGGATGGCATGGCGATAATATGCTTGAAGCATCTGATAAAATGCCATGGTTTAAGGGATGGTCAATTGAACGAAAAGAAGGCAAGACGGATGGAAAATGTTTAATTGAAGCATTGGATGCTATTTTACCACCATCACGTCCTACTGATAAGGCTTTGCGTTTACCACTTCAAGATGTTTATAAGATTGGTGGTATTGGAACCGTTCCTGTGGGTCGCGTAGAAACTGGCGTCTTGAAACCTGGTAAGAAAAATTCTTAAAACAAAAATTTCACTCGGTGGCATACTAAAAATATTTGTAAATTGTAATCTAACAAAAAAAAAAATCATTTGTAGGAATGGTGGTAGTTTTTGCTCCTGCTAACATAACAACTGAAGTGAAATCGGTTGAAATGCATCATGAAGCGTTATCTGAAGCTTTACCGGGAGACAATGTCGGATTCAATGTTAAAAATGTGTCCGTTAAGGAATTACGTCGTGGATATGTTGCAGGTGACTCTAAAAATTCTCCACCTAGGGGTGCTGAAAACTTTACAGCTCAGGTAAGAGAAATGAAAGGATCATATAGTTTCAAAATTCGGTAATTTTCTATTTAAAATCTAGGTTATCGTATTAAATCACCCTGGTCAAATTGCAAATGGATATACCCCAGTACTTGATTGTCATACCGCACATATTGCATGTAAATTTTCTGAAATTAAGGAAAAATGTGATCGCCGTTCTGGCAAAACTACTGAGGAAAACCCAAAAGCCATTAAGTCTGGTGATGCAGCCATTATTATTCTAGTACCAACTAAACCATTGTGTGTTGAAAGCTTTCAAGAGTTTCCGCCGCTGGGTAGATTTGCTGTACGCGATATGCGGCAAACTGTTGCCGTTGGTGTTATAAAGTCGGTTAACTTTAAAGAAGCGTCAAGTGGAAAGGTGACCAAAGCCGCAGAAAAAGCCCAAAAGAAAAAATAACTAAATAACGTGTGTAATAACAATGTAATAACGATTACAAAATTTATAGTTATTAATCAGAAATGTCATAACATTAACAAACAATATTCAAATCAGGCCAATTATTGTATCGCTAATTTTATTGGTAATAATTTTTATTCATCTATTGACGCATTAAAAGTAACCAATACTATTCAGCGTCATCGTAAATCAATTCGTAGGAAAGTTGAATTCACTTTTTATAAAACAATTAATCCGATAAATCAACTATCATATTCATTCATTTTACTCATTCAACATTTCTTAAAAACACTTCAAAC
The DNA here is from genome assembly GCA_011634745.2 of Catotricha subobsoleta. Taxonomy (NCBI): domain Eukaryota; kingdom Metazoa; phylum Arthropoda; class Insecta; order Diptera; family Cecidomyiidae; genus Catotricha; species Catotricha subobsoleta. The sequence goes on along the minus strand of JAABKK020023458.1, from coordinate 2,899 downwards.
ATCTCTTTCCATGCAAACCATACCAATATCGTCGCTACCATTTTCATTATCGTTCTTTCATAATTTTTTATAAAAACAGTACTTATTTACTTACATAGTTTGTTTATTATAAATTACTACTATATCAGTTTTATTAATTGAAAATATGCGATTTAATATTTTTTTTTGTTTTTTTCTTTTATTAATTCGAAAATATTCAATTAATTTAAAAATATGCGTTTATCACGCAAAGCTTATGGAGAACATATAGAACTGAGTATTGTGGATATTATAAAGAATTATTTTTAATTGAATTTTAAAAAAGACAAAAAATATATATAGGACGAACCAATCTCTTGTGTGATAGATTTTAAAAATGAATCTAAATTTTCCAGTGTGTTATTATAAATTACTATAACCTGATGGTTACTCTTAAAAAAAAAAAAGCAACAGAGGTTGGTTAGCAGATAGGCCAGAAAATGTATAAACATTATCTGAGTATAGAATTCATTATATTCTTGGATTATATCCTCTGTTATTATTTTATTTATGATTTTAGTTTGATAAACATAAGATGTTAATTTAATAAATATATAATTTATTTGTGTGATTTTTTTAAGTTTCAATATTATCTAATGTGAATTGTTAAATAATCTTTAGATTAACTGTTAATTATTATAAATTTTGAATTTTTAATGTATTTAATGATTCTATATTTGATTTTATGGAAGCGCATAATACTTATTATTAATGACTTTAAACTTTAAATATCGTTTCTAAGATCATCTCATTAAATAATGAATACTTAAATATACTTATATATGAAGAATAAAACAAAACTATCAATGTAACAGGAAACCAAAAACTATTAATTTACCAATAAAACTGGCTTGAAAATATTAATGAAAATCTAGAGTTTTTAATCAGATTTTACTAATTCAAATTTGTCATGTACTGAAACAATGACATTCTGAGAATTTATAGATGAAAGTTGAATCAAATTCGGACAGTCTAATATGATAGTAGTTCGAGGATTTCACTGTAAAAATTGGTAAAAAACTTATTTCTGTTAAAAATGTTACCGAAAAAAGAAACTAAAATGATATTACATACTTCAAGCACTCTGTAAACTGTGAGAGTGATCTAGATACAAAATTTAAAGGACAGTTAATTTTGATTAACGAATATCTTGAGAGTACTTATTAAAATAGATCGTTGTTAGCATACTTCTAAAGTACCAATGGCTACCTCACATTCTAGAAAAAAAATATCGTCACCACATTATCACAGATACTCATATAAAAAAGAATGTTTAACATATTCTCTTTATTTAATTGAATTTTATTTGTATAATCTTGAAAATATACATAATTAACTTATAAATCATCATCTGATTCACATTCTTTCCAGTCTAATTTATCTCGTGTCAAATCCCTGCTCTTCAGGTACACATTGAACTGCTCTGGAATATTCATAAATTTTCGGATTTGCGATCGAAATTGCTTCCATGTTACCTGATCGTAATTCTTTTTATCACGAACCATAGCTTTGTAGTTTAGGCCGTGCTTATCTAGCATCTCACTAAGAATTGCTACAATGCCTTTTGGAAATCTGCAAAAAATTTATTGAAAAATTTAATTAGAATCACAATCACATTTTTTAAATCTATGAATATTCATAGAAACAAACCCATCTATGTTAAATCATAAATTTTTACCTAAAGTTAGATTCACGTAATGCATTTGCATCTGCTTCCATTTTTTCCATAACGAATCCTTTTGGACGCACAATTTTAACATCTTGTTTGCTATCATTATCTGCTTCAACGAAACCATGTAATAATTTAACCATTTTCAAGCGTTCCTGCTTTGCATTTGGTATTTTAATCGCCTTATTTGGGTCGTATACCAAACCAATTTCATTTAAATTTGTTGTTATGGTTTTGCGGTTTTCCCATGCATTTTTAATTTCCGGACTGTGAATAAAAAAGGTAAGTATTTATTATTTAAAAAAACACACAACCCACAGACAAAATTTAAGTAAATTTTATATAGCTACCATTTAATTGTGCCGCTGCTTCTTTGCTTTCGGTTCGTACGTTTTCTGTTTACATTATATCGAAATGATTTACTTTTTCTCACTTTACGTAGTTTCGGCATTATTTATTATTATGAAATATTTGTTAATTAATAAGTTCTTATTTTAAATTTTAATTAACTATTCCTTACCACTGTACTATTTATTATTTTGGATAAATAAAAAACGTGCACACGCTGATTGTGAAACGATGGTGAAATGTCAATAAGAGTCAAAAGTAGTCTCGATTTGACAGTAAAAATAGTGAAGTATTACCAGGTTTCATTTTTTTCAATAATGTGATAATCGTTGTCAACTTAACCCAATTTAATGGAACTTATCGAACTAAGCCCATCGACAATATTATATAAGCATTTGAAGTGTAATCCAGTTTCTAGAAAAATAATTGTTGGGGTTGATCGCATGTGACATGTAACAATACTACAGCCATTGTAAAATTCATATTTTTTTTTTTTAAACTCTCAACTTAATCTCGTTTGTTACATTTTGCTTGAAAACCAGACTATAAAATATAAGGTTTGGTCTAGACTTTACTAGAAGTTACATATCATGTTTTGCTATAAGCGTAGTAGGTGGTAGTCATGCCACTATAACTACACAAGGTAGTATATTCGCGTATTCAAAATTTGTTCTGTTCTACGCATCTCTTTCAATACTCTTTTTTGACGTCAGTGGTATGCAAACAACTGTATAGAGCAACTCGTGAAGATAAAGAGACAAAGAATATCTTGTAAGGTATAGTATAGTCATATAAAAACTACACTTCCTACGGTATATTTGATATTGTCACTTTACAAACCACACTTTTCATTATTGTATGTAC
>JAABKK020023447.1:0-17627 GCA_011634745.2 Catotricha subobsoleta | reverse complement strand
AAAAACATACTATTTTGTGTTCAAAACCTGAAAAAAGATACTATTTTCGGCAAAATCGACAGAGGGTAATATTTTTTAAATTTCAGGGGGGGGGAGTAACACTGATTGAATCAGATTTGCTGTTTTGCAAAATTTCGGACAATCAGAGTTAAAACATCATTTTAGCAACAGACGTCAATTATCTTACGTAGGGACTCTGTATTCACTATTCATGTCAACATTTCTTTATTAAAAATATCTAGACAATCTGTATTAATATGATGCAAAATATTAAGAGATTGTTAAGGTCTTCGTAAATTAGGTGCTTACGACTAACCAAATTTTAAAAAAGTGTATCACGAAATCTTTTTTGGACGCTAAAAAGTGTATCACGAAATTTTTGTTTGACGGTAAAAAGTGTATTACAAAATATTTTTTGACGGTTTTAGGCATACTGTTTTTATCAATTTTTTTTATTTACATTTGTTTTAAATATAATGATTAATAATAAATAAATAAACACATGGTTAAATAACTTTAACCGTTTACTTAACATGTAATTTTGTCGATTGCTAATGTCCGAGACTGCTTACTCATTCAAATGCGCTTGAAAATACAGTTGCATGTGAGCGAGGCATATGTGCCAATTTAACTATCGCTTTACCGATTGCGTATTGATTTGAGTTGCTCGCAAATTTGTAAGGCGCCAGCTTATCGTTCGCACAGCATTAAGTTTACAAATTATGCCTTCATCAAGTAAAGATTCGGACAATTACAAATCTGAAAGTAAGTATTTTACTACAAAACCGCTCTAGATTTATAAATTATTCATGCATGTAAAAAATGATCAAAATATAACATGTAATAACAGATGCAACGATCAAAATTGACGCGGAGTCTGAGACAGGACAATCAGAGAATCAAGCTGACAAAGAGAACCAAACTTTCACTACACCCTTAGTACCATGCACTACACCATCTTTAGAAATAAGTAATCCAGTTGACAATGAGGTGGGTAACTCTGCCAACTTATTTCGTATTAATAAAGATACATATTTATATTATCTTGATTTCAAAACGTTGAAAATTTTCAATTTAATTTTTAGTTTGTAACCTTCAACGAAAACGTTGCTTAAAGGCAAGAGAATGGAATTGGGTCGAAAATCAAAATAAAAGAATGCGAATGGAAGGTAAAGAATATTTTGGTTTCAAATGTATTCCGGGGCAAAAACGGATCTTTGTTCCACGTGCAGCAAGAAAAGTTGGGCCCACATGTACATCTATTAAGTACAGAAAATATAGTACAAGAGTTTGCTCCTCGTTTTTACCAGAAATTCGGTCAGAAATATTTGAAAGGTTTTGGCATCAAATGGATTGGAATTAAAAGCATATCTATGTAACATCGATGGTTGATAAATGTGTAGTTAAAGAAAGACAGACAAACAACGAATCGCGAAGATAATGCTCATATATATATATATATTATATTACTTAAAATTAAACGAAAAAAAAAAACGAGTTTGCAAGCAAATGTTCCTGTCAACGATTGGTATAAAAGAAAACCAATTTCATACGTGGATAAAGAAACCAACTAACAAACAATTCCGCAACATTCCACCTTCTGAACAATCAGTAAATAGGAGACCATTTTCAGCGAAAATAAATTTTCTACACTCATTTCTCCATTCTTTGCCAAAGATGCCTACCCATTACTATCGAATGGAAACCACCAAACTGTATTTAGAACCATCATTTCAAACTAAATCTGAAATTTTTCAATTTTACGACAAACTTCCATATTTTGTAGCACATACAAATGTAAATAAAAAAATTAATAAAAACAATATGCCAAACCATCGAAAAATATTTTGTGATACACTTTTTACCGTCAAAAAAAGATTTCGTGATACACTTTTTTAAGATTAGGTACACGTTTATATGTTTTATCCCATTCGTTCTCATGCATTTCAGTCTTCAAATATTTTTCTACATCTGTATATTTGTTTATAATTTTAGTCTGTAAATATTCAAATATTTCTATTCAATTATTTTGTTATTATTGATAATATAAAATGATTATAACAATAGGTGCCTCTGTATTTGAAAACCTGTAGCTATATATTCGATTAAACATTTGCAATTTATTTTTACATGTTTGTAGCCTTTGTTATTTAAACAGATGTGTGCTTATTTGTCGCATCTATAACACATAGGTCTTCATTTTATTTGTAAGTATTACTAAAATATTTTCGTACAGTGGTGCAGTTAACCAATTTAAATGAATTGAAATCAAGTTGAAATTTCGTATTTATCGCTTTATACATTTAATCAAGATGACATAAAATCCTCATATTTCATGATAATTGATTGGCCAAAGTAAAGTTGGCACGCAATTCATTGAAATTGCATTAGTGCAACGATTTACTAAGCAGTCAAATTAAAAAGTACTTTTTTTCTATCTGCCACAAGTAAATAGCTTTTATAAAAGTGACTACCCAACCAACCGGCGCTACTGATATATAAAAACTTCTAATTACTAATACCTACATAGCCATTATTCAATATAATAATTTACAGTTGAAGCTAAATTTTCAATCATTTGTATTTTACTTTTTACTGCGTAGCTTGCGAATAAATATAAAATTTCATATGATGTATGAAGATTTTAATAATGAACAAAAAATCGCATCTGATTTATATCAGAGAATGAGCTTCTATCAACGACATAAAATTGGAATAATTGTTTTTGCTGTCGTTCTATTTGTTCTTGCAATATTTATTTATAAAAGTGATTTCGGTAGTTCAGACACTAATGTAAGTAAATATTCTACTATTCACACAAAGATAATAATTCCACAATGCCACGAATAATATTTAAATTAATCACATAACGATAACACATTTTTAAAAACACAAAAAAATATTGAAAAACATTTTTTTTTTTTGATTTTAAATACCAATGATTGTGATATTTGTGGCAAAATTCACTATCATTAATTATCTTTCTTTTCCATAATTTGTATCTCTCAAGCTACCTAAAATTATTTCTTTTCGTAATTAATACGATCATTCAACAAATTTTCTAAATAATTAATGCTTTTTTTTTCATTTGAAACCAGAATCGTATCTTTACCATTGACTACGAAAACAATCAATTTCTAAAAGATGGAAAACCATTTCGTTACATTGCTGGCTCATTTCACTATTTTCGTGCTCATCCTAAAACATGGCAACAGAAACTTAAAACCTTAAGAGCATCTGGGGTGAACGCTGTAACAACATATGTTGAATGGTCTTTGCATAATCCAAAAGATGGATTTTATGATTGGCAAGGAATTGCTGATTTGGTAAACTTTATTCAATTAGCCGTAAAGGAAGATCTTTTAGTAATTTTACGACCAGGGCCGTATATATGTGCTGAACGCGATATGGTAATTAATAATTACTTACATTTTATTTCAAAAAATTATTATTTTTGTGTTTTCTTCTTAATAAATTCACAAATATATTTTTTAGGGAGGATTTCCTTATTGGCTGCTGAGTAAATATCCCGATATAAAATTACGTACAACCGATAAAGGTATTTAGGAGCTGCGCTTTGTACATAATTTTAATAAAATTATAAATAACTGTAATAACATATTTCTAGACTATATAAAGGAAGTTACAATATGGTATAAAGAGCTGCTACAGAAAATTAAACCATATCTTTATGGAAACGGTGGTCCAATTATAATGATTCAAATTGAAAATGAGTATGGATCTTTTACAACGTGTGATAAAAACTACACTCATTGGCTAAAGAACGAAACATTGAAATATGTGGAGGATAAAGCAGTATTGTTTACAGCTGATGCATCCGATAAATTAAAATGTGGAAAAATTGATGGAGTTTTGGCTACAGTGAATTTTAATGCTAGTAAGGTTTCTTTCAATAATATAATTATATCTGTAATATTATTATTTATTTTTCTGACGTTAGGTGAACCCGCTGAAATTGATAAGCATTGGCAAGAGTTACGTGAGTATGAAAAAAAGGGGCCAATGATTAATTCAGAGTTTTATTCAGGATGGATAACACACTGGCAAGAAAAAACAATGCAAAGAGTTAATACTAGCTTAATTGTAGATTCTCTCAAGTAAATATATTTTATTAAAATTTACTTTTATTAATTATTTATTGTTTCTATGTGAAATTTTAATCAACAGATATATGCTTGATGCTAATGCAAGTGTTAACATTTACATGTTTTTTGGAGGTACTAACTTTGGATTTACATCTGGTAAGAAAACAACCGAATCATTTCAAGAAAAACTTTTCAGACTATATGAATATAAGACTATAAAAACTTATATTATTCAGGTGCAAATATAGGAGACGTAGATGGATTTTTAGCTGATGTTACATCATATGATTATGATGCCCCAATGGATGAGGCTGGAGATCCTACTTCAAAATATATGGCTATACGTCAGATGATTAGTAAATACTTGCCATTACCAAATATATCTGTTCCTGAGAAGGCAGCAAAAATGAGTTTACCTCCTGTACGCTTGTATACCACTGCGATCTTACTTTCGAACGCTGCTAGAAAATATTTGGGATCAAAATCAATTGTGTCTAACGAAACTTTAACGTTTGAAGCTATTAAACAACATTCTGGATTTGTTTTGTATGAAACAGAATATCCAACATTTAACAATAAATCCAATGGGACATTACAAATTAATGAACTTAGAGATAGGGCACATATACTAATTGATAATGTAAGTTATAATATGAAACGGGCGAGATAATACAGAATAAGAAATGTGGTTTAAGTGAAATAAATAATTTCTTTTTATTAGTTTCAAATAATTAAGGCTACAGTTTATTTTCTTAAAAATAATTAGAATTGGCCATTTATTTCGCCTGAACCATATTCGTTAATCAATCCAAATTATTTCACTAGTGTGTTTGTAGCATATAATGATATTTTAAACAGCAAATATGATCAAGTTTGATGAAAAATTTGTATATTTCTAGAATGTTATTGGACATCTGTCAAGAGGAAACAATACTACATCACTTATTTTAAATGCTAATTCTGGTAAAATACTACAAATTCTTGTTGAAAGTCAAGGAAGAGTAAACTACAATTTATCCAACGATTTTAAGGGCATAATTAGTAATGTGACATTAGATGATGAAATACTATTAAATTGGACAATAACTGGATATCCTCTAGAGGATTGTAGTCAAATTGAAAATTTGGTTAAATCCTTGAATACTGTTAAATTAACAGAATATGAAAGCTTCCCAAACAAAGATTATTTACGTAAAGGTCCAACAATATTTTCTGGAACGTTTGATATAAAACGTGATGAAATTTATGACACGTATTTAAATCCTACTGGATGGGAAAAAGTAACTTTAGTTTTCTATTAAAATTATTCATAAAATCAAATGAGGAAATTGATAATATTTTTTATTTTAGGGAATTCTCTTCATTAATGGTTTTAACTTAGGTCGTTATTGGCCATCAGTTGGTCCACAAATCACGCTATATGTTCCAAAAGATATTCTGAAATATGGACTAAATGAAATTACGATGATTGAGTTGCACAAAGCACCAGAAAATGGCAGCGTAGTATTTGACGACACACCAAATTTGGACGGATTTAATTTGTAAATAACTGAGCACATCTTTCAACTACGTTAATATAAATGTTTTAATTTTTATTCAATGGTAGTATTCTTTATTATTTTAAAAATTGAATAATTGTGTTTAATACATAAAATATATAAAAATAAAATTACAAATAAATTAAAACTTTTGTTTTTTTCATATAAATTCAAAAATTATTATTGACAAACACTAAACACATTTTTTTTGAAACTCATATACCTATATATATTTATATAGATATTTTTGTTTGAGATAAAAAAAAATTAATGTTATATGAAACAAAAAAAAAAATCCTATTTAAATCTTTTCGGACGGCTATATTGACTTTGAATCCATATTTAAATAATGGTGTTGTTTAATCAATTTTAAATATTTAGCCACTATTTTTCCAACTCAATCATAAAATAAATTTTTAATTTTCAATATAATGACCGTGAGCTATTTTCAGGCAATTTAGTAAAATCATAATAATAATGAAATTGTATTATGTTTAGGATATATTTTTAATAAATATTTCTGATGATACATCTTTACAAAATATTAATAAACACGAGACGACAAAAAAAATATGCTCACCATTGTAATGTTTTGGTAGAATAAATGATAGGTAATTTGTATGATTAATATTTAATGTGACTTTACTAAGATAAGGTCAATAGAAGACTGACTTCTACAGTGTTAATACCTTGCATATAATTACAAATTACGACTACTAATTTAGGTCGTGTTCCCAAAATGTCACAACCATAAAAATGAATATCAATTTCAAATTTGATTATGATCTGTAATTTGTATTCGGATGATATTTTTTACTTCGTAATTTCAACCAATAAAATACATGTATTTTGAAAACACTTTTTTGGACATACAAAATTATTATGATTTAGGAAGCTTATTAGATTTACGTATATAATATATATATGACATACCATTAGTGCTAGTTGCAAATGGTGCAATAATTTTCAGAGAACTTTTTTTAACGATAGATTTTCAAAAAATTTCGGATTAGCTTACAAATTAATGCTATTACAGCCTTTAGTTTTCATTTACTTCAACGACACCGACTTGAAGATTATTTATTTGAAAAATTATTGGTAATTAATCTAAAAGCCCAGAGTCGACGTAAGTTTCTAGCGTAGAAAGAGTAACAAGTTCAAGCATAGCATAGTAGAGAGGTGTACTGCTCGCACTCATGCAATTTTACGGTTCGTATTACATTGAAGGACTCAGAGCCAAAGGTGACCAACTGTTTTTTCTGCTATGCAATTTTGATCATTATGCGTTATGCATATAGTCCTGAGCCCTTCTATAATGAATTTTAGTAATATAAGTACTTATTTTTGGTTGCAACCAAATTTAAATAATATTTATGTGTGTAGTAAACTGTAATAATATAATGTTAATATATAATAACCCTGATCGTGTCAGAACTTTTCCCATGACCGTGCTGTACTAGAAATCCCAAAATATTTTTTTTTTGTTAAATTGATAATATAAAGTAAAATAATAATAATTACAAATACCTGCGGCAATTTTTGTTTTTTTTTTTGGTATTATTTAATATTTTCATGAATGAATCAATGTTTTTATACAAAAATCGCCAAATTAGGCATTTATAGTTATCGCTGTAACTCGTGGATTATTTTGTACCTAATCACTTGTCCACGATCTATTACCATTAAATTCCAATTTGTTTTTAACATTTATTTTAAATGTAACTATTTTAAATTGTATCTGGGAATATAAAAATAGAATTTGGTGATGTATTTTAAAAATTGAATATACAATTTATTGTCTGTGCACCATTCAAAAAGTTATTGAAACTTGAACTACATAACAAAGAATAATATACGAATTAGTACTCACCAATTATTTGAATTATAGAATGCAATTTTTGCATTCTTATTAATTGACGAATTAGGTCACAATTTATATATTATTCAATTTTCAACAGTCAATCATATATACGTACTAAATTTCGATCTATACTCATCATGTTATACTTATTATAATTTGAAGTCACGAAAATAATCTCTTTTTATATGTACAAAAAAATGAATTTAACGGATACAATAACCGATAACATTGGTTATTCATTTACATTTGTACATGTATCTAAAAATCTGTTTGATGATAATATATAAAGAACAATAAAGAATTCGTTCAGTTAAAGACAACCTTATATAATCATTTTATTTTTTAATCAACAACAATATAGCTACCTCTATTCATATGTACAAGTACATATTGACTATATGTATTTACCTATAGCTGCCGCAACAATACTTAGTCATATTATATAAATATTATTAGTATACATATTATATTTGTACAATATGCCCACATCAAATCAGCTGCCTTGAACCAAAAGCAACACGAATTTAGTTTTAATCAATTGTTCTTTCAATTCAGTTCAAATCATAAAACCGTATTAATATTTTACACATTTTATAAGTAATTCTTTGAATAATAATGTTTTACAGTTTTTGCCGTTTAAAATATATTTAATGATTTTTAAGTGACCTCACAATTGGTAGACATCATTTACGTTAATATACAATAAGTAATAGTAATTAGAATTTGTAACGAATTATCTATTGAAGAGAACTATACGTTCCATTTCATTCACTTTTGTATTGTAAGTTTAAACATTATAGCGATCTTTAACCTTTTTTTTATATGTTTGTATGAAGACCATGAGAGTTTTTTTTTTCTAAATTTATTTAATTTTGTATTTTTAAATTTATTTATTTTTGTATTTTTAAATTATTTATACAAGTACAGTTTATATGCGATAAAGGTAGTTAATTAAAAAAAAAAAATCTAGTTTTTGTAAATTTCTTTAATTGTATTTTTATATATCCAATACTTACACTTTCTGCATAATTATAAATTATAGTAATAAATAATTATTAGAAGAAAATTTAAACTAAAAACAGCGGATTCTATATATACCTAAAAATTATTTGCCCAATACAATATGCATTTACTCTATACCCAGAATAATAGAGTTTGTTGATTTGAATTTTTTTTTAAGCGGTCAGTTCTTATTGATTGCATTAGAGTTGACCATTTTTAAAAGTGTTTACTGTACCTATAATATATATGACACAATATGATTTATTTCAAAATCTATTTTATGCTATGCTACCACACATAACAAATAATATATTATTGTTATCGCCTATCGATATCTGTGTAAAATGTTATCATTAGAATCAAAACTCACATTTATATATATTTTTTTTTAACAGAAATAAAATGCGCCTAATTTTCTTTGCATTTACAATTATTTTAATCATATTGCGGATTAATGGAGCAAAAAGTGAAATCATAAGTTCCGGCGCTGAGGTACGTATATAAAATCAAAATATTTTAAATATGATAAAAAGCTTAAGTTGCATATTTATTAATATATGCCTTCTCGAGGACTAATATTCATTAAAAGAAAAGAAAGAAATACCATAACTAATCGGTTTCATTGATTTATTTTAAATATAGCACGGTATCATGATTGGGATATATTTTTTAAAATATTCGTATTTCATATGAGTATTTTAAATACTTTAAATTTCATATAACTAAAGGTTTTTAATCATTCATTTTCCTTTGAAAATTTCACTATAATCAAAATATATATGGAAAATAAAAGTGTCAGTTGCTGTAAAATTTTAATAATCATATCTCACAAAAATAATTACGTTAATACCAAAAATTGATGAATAAAATTGAATTGAATTGAATTGAATTGGCAAATACTTTAAATAAAATGTAAATATAAAAAAAGAGATTTCTTTTTTTTTTAATATCAATATTTAGGTATATTCGGATATATTTATTTTTATACAGTAAAATCCCTCTAATTGAATAACAATTTCGAACCGCTGTGGAATATTCTTTATAGTCAAACTCTCTAATCGCATCATCTTCACCTCGATTAGATGTGTTTTACTGTATGTAAAAGAATAGGTTTTTTTTTTGATTGATTTTAAATTTTCTTATCAACACTAACTCTAAATGTTGATATTTATATCAAATTTCACCTACATTAAGTTTTTATTTTCCACTAAAACTTCGAATCATGAGATTAGATAAAATTTTAACTTTAATTAGCAGAATATTATCTTAAATTAAAGTTGAAATATTTTCAATTTCTTAATAGAAATAACGAATCATTTAACAATTTTCATTAACAACTGTTTAAACAACATTTATTTTAAAATAATGATACCCAAATGATAAAATACACATTGCAAGAAAAATTTAACTCAATATTTTTGAATCACACTTATATATAAATTTTGATTTAATTCATGCAGTGTAGAATAATGTATTGTTTGAGTGTTCATAAACAAATAACAAATTTATAACAATATTTTTTTTTATATTTAAACATACCTATTATAGAACATTTAATGGTATAGAAAAAAAAAATTATACAAATGAACTTCAATCCATTTAATCTTATCTATTTAATGAGATTCAATCTTATATTATTTTAGGAACGGTCATTTGTTATTGACTATGATAATAATCAGTTTTTAAAAGATGGGAAGCCATTTCGGTACATTGCTGGTTCATTTCACTATTTTCGTGCTCTTCCACAAACATGGCAAACAAAATTGAGAACCTTAAGAGCATCTGGTTTGAATGCTGTAACAACATATGTTGAATGGTCATTGCATAATCCAAAAGATGGAATTTACAATTGGCAAGGAATTGCTGATTTGGTAAATTTTATTGAATTAGCTGTAAAGGAAGATCTTTTAGTAATTTTACGACCAGGACCTTATATATGTGCTGAACGCGATATGGTAAAATATCAAAATTGAAATTACAATTATTTTATTTTTACAAGTAAATTATTTTTAGGGTGGCTTTCCGTACTGGTTACTTAACAAATATCCAAATATTTTACTGCGCACTATGGATAAGGGTACAGCAGTTCTTGAATAAATTCAAAATTTCTCATTTAGTATTTATAATTATAAAGTTAATTACAGATTATTTACACGAAGTACGTACATGGTACAAAGAGCTATTACCAAAAATGCAACCGTATCTATATGGGAACGGTGGTCCGATCATCATGGTTCAGGTTGAAAATGAGTATGGATCTTTCGCATGTGATAGAAATTACACGAAATGGTTAAAAGAAGAAACCGAAGTTTACGTACAAGATAAAGCTGTATTGTTTACAAATGATGGCCCCAGTCAAGTAGCATGTGGAAAGATTGAAGGTGCTCTTGCTACATTAGATTTCGGTGGTGGTAAGTGTAATCTTTACTAAAAAAAATAGTCTTAGGTAGTAGTTAGCTAATACATATTTTGTTTTTTTTTATCGTAGGTGAAGATAAGGAGATTGATGATTTTTGGGAAACTCTCCGAAAGTCTGAGCCTAAAGGACCATTAGTAAACTCAGAGTACTATCCAGGATGGTTGACTCATTGGCAAGAAAATATGGCTAGAGTTAATACAACACCGATTGTTGAATCATTAAAGTGAAATTCTTTTAGACTTTACTAATTTAATATTTTTTCCACATCTAATATCTATCTTTCTTTTCAGATATTTACTTGATGGAAATGCGAGTGTTAATATTTATATGTTTTTTGGAGGAACTAATTTTGGATTTACTGCTGGTAAAAATCCTAAGCTCATAAAAGCCATTCAGTCTATAATAGATTTTATTTACAAATAGGGGCTAATGATCTTGGTTTTGGTGGATACAATGCAGATGTTACATCGTATGATTATGATGCGCCAATGGACGAAGCTGGAGATCCAACACCAAAGTATATGGCCCTACGTGATGCCATTAGCTATTATTTGCCATTACCAAATATATCAGTTCCTGAAAAGGAACCAAAAATGGGTCTTCCTCCTGTTCAACTAAAAGCTATAACAAATTTATTGTCGAATTTAGCACGAAAATATTTGGCATCTACACCCATAGTTTCCAAAAATCCTCTGACATTCGAAGCTATTAATCAATATTCTGGTTTTGTTTTGTATGAAACAGATCTACCCAGATTTAAAATCGACCCTTGCATTTTAAACATTGAACATCTTAGAGATAGAGCGCATATCTTTGTTGATAAAGTGAGTAATTAATTATTGCACATTTATTTTTACTATAAATATACAAATTCGATATTTTAGTACTTTTTAGGTATTCTTTCTAGAGAGAATAAGGTGAATTCAATTCCCATGAGCGCTGGATATGGGAAAAAGCTACAAATCCTTGTTGAAAATCAGGGGAGAATAAACTTCGGTATTGCCAATGATTTTAAAGGAATACTTGGTGATGTTAAATTAAATGGCGAAACTTTACTTAATTGGACAATTACTGGCTATCCATTAGAAGATTATGATCAAATTCAGAATTTGATAAATGCAAGCAGGGAAAAATCAAGACGTAAAGTATTATCAAACAAAGAATATTTGAGTATGGGACCTACGACATTTTATGGATCATTTAATATTACCTCAGAAATAATATATGATACATATTTTAATCCAGTTGGTTGGGGAAAGGTATTATGAGATATCTTTTAAATTTTATGAAATCCTCTCATTAATATTTCATTATGTTTGTTTAATTATTTTAGGGAATTATTTTCCTAAATGGCTTTAACCTCGGTCGGTATTGGCCATTGGTTGGTCCACAAATTACGCTGTATGTTCCAAAAGATATACTAAAACAGGGAACAAATACTATAGTATTGATTGAATTACAAAAATCACCTAAAAATAGCACTGCACAGTTTACGGATGCGCCAATTTTAGATGGATTTTATGTTTAAGCATCAACTACAATGACACAGACACGGTTTTTTTAACGCTTGTAACATCTGCAAGCAAAACAAAGCATACACACTGTCGCGAGAAGACATGTCTGTGTTAAAAATTCTTACATATCTTAAGAACCGTACGTTATTATAGGCTGTTGATAATGCTTTAAATTTAATTTTTGCTAAGATTTATTAAATTAAATGGCAAATATTTTTTTTATCAATTTCAATAAATAAATAAAAGATTGAGTTTTATCATTAATATATTCTTATATATATATATACATTACATACACCTAAAGCCATTTAAAGCGTGAAATAAACCGACGTTGTTGATTTATAGTTAGCAATATTTAGTAATTAATAATACAATATTTATATGAATTTTCAATTCAATTTAATGAATATATTATATATATCATCATATATATCGATATATACATATATCGTAGTTATTTTATATGTATCTGTTATTAGTTGATACCATATTTAATATTCATTTACAGCACAATACCACAATACTCTGATTAATATACTTTTAGAGCTATTACACTCGATGCTTAATTACTTACCTTTTTAATTGTTAATACCATCCGTTTTTTTTTAAATATTTTGATCGGTCTTACGTTTAAGGATTTCACGTATAAGGATTAAAAAATTATTAACCCAATAAAATAACGGCATATTGAACTACTTATGATTGAATTAAATTATGTAAATAATTATCCCTTGCAAGTAATATAGCTCTTACTATTGAAACAATAGATGATAAAAAATATAAAACTTGGATTTGTCTTTTAAATCAATAGGTTTGTATAATTATTTTTAATATTTTTAATAATTAATTCTATTCTATAAAGTTTGTAAGATTAATCGTTAACAAGTTGAGTATAAATATCCATGGTCAATAATTTAAATTAAGGTAGATTTTGGTTGATGTTATTACTTATTGTCCATTGTTCGGCAGAAGCTTTGTTAAAATTTGTAATGTTTGTTGCTTATCTAACGGACATCCAGCATATATTGTATCACAATCCGGTTCATTTAAATTTTTGCCTTTTTCTAGAGCTTCCTTTATAGCTGTACCATCTAACATATATTCAACTAACGCATTTCTGATAAAAAAAAAAAACAAAATATGATACTATATTTATGTTTCTTTTTTAATTTAATAAGTTATAAATTTACCCAGACAATGTATTCACTATTTGGTCAGTTTGATCAGCAGTTCCCATAGTCAAGTGATAAGTTGAAGAACGCACATATGTACATACAGCTCGTTGAACACATATTGTTGAATCGATGTTGTTTTGTCCAAGAACGTCATCTAATTTGGCAAGCATATCTGCAATACCAGTTGGATCACTGCCGTCAGCACCTTTATTTTTATTTTTATGATTATTATCTTTTTAAGTAAGTAAATTTCTTAAATTAATACTTCTGTAGTTTCCTCCATAGCTGCCACCGCCATTCAAGGCACCGAGTATTTTTGGAACTATTAACAATGCGCCTATACCTATGATTGCACCCAGAACAACACCACCTAAGTCCAATTTTAATGGACTGTATGAACCAACACCTCCTGTACCTGAATTTTGGTATCCCTTAAAATAAAAGTAATTGTCTAAAACATTTTTCTTTGACAGTTAATTTATTCAATTTATTAGTATACATTAATTCCATATCCGGATCCAGATCCAGATCCGTATCCTAATCTCTCTAGACGATCTGATGAAGGAGCAGTATAGGTGTCATTTTCCTTATATGAACGATTCCATTGATTATCAGAATTTGAGTATGCACTATTTTAAAAATGTTCAAAAATTATTTTATTGTCAAAATAACACACTTATCGTAATGTAAGTTATTAATTTCTATTTTATACACCACGCAATCATATAATTTTTTTAATATTATAGTATATATTATTCTTCATCGAATTTATTTGGATGTTAATAGCACCGTAAGTGAAATATGTTGGATTCATTAAAATGGCTAAGTATCAATAAACTTGTAAATTAGTACAAGTTTGTAATGATATACAAAATCATCAATATTATGATGCCAACATACTTAATCTTAATGCACTACAAATAACCACGTAGGGTTAATGTTTATGATAGACGTGCACAAATTAAAATATTTTTTTTTTGTAACGAATACAAAGATATAAGAGTAAAAAAAAAACTTAGTGGCTGATCTAAATGTTGAAATAATATCTAATAACAGTTTACAAAATATTAGTGCACTACGTTCTCTTATTAAATTATTTACACTTTATAAATTAAAAACATTCTTTTAAAATAAATAAATGACTGGTTAATCTTCATTAGCCGACTTATAGGAAATCGACATCAATGAATCCATTTTTGATACACTAGAGTCTCGAGGTACTCAGGCCCGTTAAAGGCAATATAGTGCAAAATTTTACAAAATATTTTTTTTTTTTACTGCAGCAACCTCATTTGGTTACCTGAGAACATTGAAAGTTTTAAAAATGGATTCCTTGATGTCAATTTTCTATAAGTTTTAATTTTCGACCAATATTCCGAGTTATTCATGCATAAGCTGTTTGTTTGTCTTCCAGCACTTGACATTAAAGTAATAATGTGGCTTATAACACTGAAGCTACCTCCAAATGATTGCAGAAAATGACAGTATAAAATAAATGCCGAAACTCGTGATTGGTTTATTTCTGTACGCACAAAGCATATGACTGAAATAAATCAATCACGAATTTCAGTAATCATCTGGAGCTACCTTAAAAGGTTTAATGCTTACCTCTTAGGACTATCGTACTTTGGCACAGCATCACATACACAAATAACAAATGCTAATATCCCAATGAATCCACAAAGTTTGATCATATTTTTATCCATAGTTGATTATTGTATTTTTTTTTATTCCTTTAAATTTTATTTTATTTATATTTTTCTTTTTACTGTTTTATTATTCCAAAAACTTTTTATAAATTCACTATAATAAATGCATCAACTAACCATAACACTGTTGTTTCAAATATGATAAAATTTCCATATCTGCAAAAGCTTTATATGAAAATCATGTCACAGACAACAGATTTTAAACAAAGCATAATGGAATTACAAGAGTTAACATAACTTTGATGAATATTGTGTGCATGGAAGTATATACATTTAAAGTATGCGTTATAATTACAATAAATATCACATGAAACCATTATAAGTAAATATAAATAAGTGAAATAATATGTAATGCGCGTATAAACATTCAAACAATATTTTTGTTGGTCATATAAGCGTAAAAATGAGTAATCGTATGTAATAAAATAATTATTATTCTTTTAAAATAATCTTCCAAAAAGATGTCACATTTTACTTTCGAATTTTCATATCGCATACTGAACAAAGTAGTCGACGAGGTAAACGTTTAGGTATTTTCATTGCATTGAAAATGTTATTCATTCTTGTTGGTGTTTACAAATTTTCAATTATTTTTACGCGAAAGATTTTAATGTAGGTAAGGATAGTGTCACGTCTTCAATTATTTATATCTACTTATTGCCTATTATTCATTATATAACTTATATACATAATACATTATATATATAAATATATAATATGTACATATATTACAATATACAATACATATTACACATATGTATTAAAAAAAAATTGCTTTGATTTTTGTTGAGTGTAATGAGTAAGTATTTTCTATGCGGATATAAAATAATTATTTATGGATGCTTAAAGGTGGTAATAGTTGTATCTATGAAAAAACAAAGCCGCATATCTACTCAAGGTGACATCGATGCTAGAGCCTTTGCATTGTTTTTTGTTTTTTTGTTATTTTTCTTTTATTCATTTATAAATGTTCTTGTAAATAGGTAATTTATGTTTCTCTAATTATGTCTGTTGTAAGTAAGAAGTGAGGGTATTTCTCTAACTATCATTAAAATTCTGTTATGAAATTCTGAATTGTGTCTAAATTTAAAAATGTGTATGGTTTCATTATTTTTGAATGAATCTTAAAAATATTATTTATTAATGTACAATAAAATGATATAAAAGGTTAAAATTATTATTTAATAATTGGATGATCGTACTTGCCTACTTTCATAAATTGTTGAAAAAAATTTAAGGTCAAACCATTCATCATAATTTATGGTTTTTTGTCTATACATTCATATATACATATATATATATATATTGTTTTTTGCAAGTTATCTTGAAAAACACTTAACCCATAATTTTACGACCTTAATGTGAATTATAGTCCTTTTTAATTATAGTAAACCTCCTCTAAATGAAGCACCCCTCCAAATGAATCACATAAAAGTAAAAGTGCTCAGAAATGCCTGAAACGTATACCCTATCTGAAATTTTCCATTTTCCGGCATTTTCATTTTCCTAAAATTCTCTAAGATTCATCTTGGATGTTTCACCAAAAACCCCAATTATAGTGCATTTTTTCTCTCTAAATGAAGCACTTTTAATTTTTTTCGTTTTTTTTTCTGTTTTTTCTCTCTTCAAAACATGAATACACAACCGACACCAAAATCGGCAGTTTAAACTCAGTTTAAAGTTAAACCACGATTGATAAAATAGCCCTAAATCAAATAAATCGGTTTATTCATGATTTTTTGCAAAAAATCAATCGAAAAATCATTAAATTGATTTTTTCCTATTTTTATTTATTTTACCGATCAATATATGTCTTTCTTTAATTGTCATTAAATGCTTTCAGCTTTCAAAACGAGTAAATTTCCAAATTAATATTTCATTTGATTTATTTATATATACTATTTAAATAAAGTCATATTACTCATATAACTTGTAGTTCTTCAACAAAATTGGAATGTATTTCGTTCAATTTTCATTTTGTGAAGAACATGTGAAAAATGTGTTTAAATTTTCACTTGATAATGAAATGATAAATCTGACAAGTTAAATTAAGAATAGATTAGCATTAAAAACTTACGTAAATATTTTGATATGTATTTTCAACCATTGTCCAAATACTGGCTTACTAGTCTTTACAAGGATGATATAGGTTTTAAATTGACCGATTAATGTTGTATTATTTAAAATTTGTTTTTTTAAACGCCATTTTACATTAGTTTGATATGATAGCTTGTGTATTTCACATTGAATTAAATTTACAATTTTTACATTAAACCAAAAATCAAAATATATAATTAATAACG
>JAABKK020023436.1:0-13568 GCA_011634745.2 Catotricha subobsoleta | reverse complement strand
CAAACGTATTTATCTCTTAATGCTGAATAAATATTAGATATCACTAAGGTTAATATATATAGTTTTACTAATAGAATATCGACCATGTTATCAAAAGCACCAATTGCCATTAGAAATACTAGATGATATGAAATAGTTTTCAATAGCTTTATATCATTTAAAAGTTTTAAATTATCAATTTGTTTAAAAATATTCATATTATCAACAGTTTTTATCCTTAATGTTAAGAAAAATATGATAGTAGAAACTAATTTTGAACATTTATATGAGAGATTTATTATTCAAACATATGGGAAAAAATTTTTCAAATACACCCTATATTTAAACTTATCTTTAATTTTGTTTATAATTTCTATTATTGCAGCGTATTTTTCGGAAAAATATGGAACGAGAAAGCATAATGTCCAAGTTTAATTTGGAGACATTTAAAATAACATTTATTGATGAGTTATGCACTTCATTCCAAAAAGATATTAAATATGCCATGAATTTATGGAATGAAATAACGAGTATTTCTGAAACAAAAAACTTTGAATCAGAACTATTAAATTATGCAAAACGTTTAAATAATACTATAAAAATAATATCACTCATTGCACCGAGTGTATCATCAAAGGAGAAATATTCTGTATTTGGATATGCAATAATTATGTATACATTGTATATTCGCTTCATGCAAACTAACAATGTTTTCAGTATTATGTGTCTGTTGGATGAATGCCCATTTTATCGAATTCTTATCGACTGTGATGTTAATGAATCATGTCTGTTAAATATGGATGAATGTATTGAACATGTTTTAAGTTTGAATAAAATGAACATTGGAAATCATAAAATAACGAAACGCTGGGATAAATATACCAGAAATTTCCATATAGTTTATGAAAAACAATTTGATAGATTTAGTGCTTCTGTTATTATCAAAAACATTGCAAACTCAATTAAAACAAACATTGGAGTAAAAATTGATGTGACTACAAATTGGACCTTGCCTGGAGGCAGAAATCATGTTGTTGATGGAAACGTAAACATCTCTTGGAAGGATTTTAAACTGATTTCACCAATAGATGTATGGAATGATGACAATTTTTATTGTTCATTAATTATCGGACATTTGTGTGAAGAGGAAGATAATGTGATTATGAGAGCGGTAACTGAAAAGAACGAAGTATTTACATTTGGTTTTAATGGCAAAAAAATTGAATCATTTTTTGAAAGATTTTACAATTATTCATTCATTGAATATCTTGTTAATTACACCAATAATATTCGATTTACGCTAAAAGAACTATTGACATTCATTACATCAAGTAGTCGTCGAATAGATATTGATGTAACCGCATTGGAAGAATTAGAATGTGTACAATCGGACACTGACGAATTTTACAACATATATAATATATCAAAAATCGAATATAAAAAAAAACTTTATGATATTATGGATATAAATACAACAACAGAAGACTGTCGAATATCTAAAAAAGACATTACAACCAGTCTTACACTGATAAATATAGATGAGGATGATCTTGAAGGAAACTATGATATGTATAAAAAGTTCGTTAATTCACAGATGTTAAATTTCAATAATGATGCATATATTGAAATGGATAAATTTATATCTAAACATGCAGAAAATTTTAAAAATATAGATGGATGTATAAAACAACTTTTAATTTCCATGAAAAAAGAAGATAAAAATATGTTTATTATTTGTATTTATTTATATATATTATATTGTGTACGCCACCAAATTGAACCAGTATATTCTCCTTTATTTATCGACATTTTTTTTTCAAATTTCTCATCTTTATTTGGATGTTCAAGTCCAAGTAATTTGTTATCTGAAAAATATGGTATACAATTCAATTTTGTTGAGCATGCTACGCCTATTGGACCAACTGACATTATTGTTATTAACATTTTTAAACATATAATTCAACTTATGATGGACAATGGAAATGTCACTTCTATATTGGCATTATTTTTAAAGCACATTATATTTAAACAAGACGAAATCGTTTGTGCAGTTGTCGTGTTAAATACATTTAATATAAATGCTCAGACTAAATTTATTTTATTGTCATATATTTCTGGTCTAGTTGAGCTACATATTTCAAGTGTATCGGAAACTATTGCACAATGCTTTGAAAAATGTCCATTCATATATTTTTTGACAGATTTTTTCAACCTTTCAATACCTGAAATGTGGTATGAATGGGAGAGTTTATTTGAAATATATATTGGACACGACGCACCCAGCAGTTCAAAGAAGAAAAGGAGTTCATTTGCTTCATTTGTTGACGTTCTTCATGACTATTTTACAAAGTATGTTGCATGTTTATATAGAAATGGATGTTTTTTGTATGCGTATCAAAATAATAAATATGTTGAATACGTTCTGGAACACAAGCACGTTGATAAATATCTTAATGTGAAAATTGCAACTGAATTATCAGTGGAACCAAGTCATTTTGCGTACTGGTATCGAAGACAAGGGGGCATTTATTTTTCATTTACTGGAATTCATGAACACCATTCACCGTCTTTTTTTTCATTAATTTCAATAAAAACACCGCAAGCCGTAAAAACTTACAAATATAGAGCTTTCGACTATTTTAATTTTCATCTTAAAAACAAAATATTGGATACATTTTTAAAAGCAAAGCATTTTATTGATGTTTGTAATTACAATAGAACATTAGCTGTTACATTATGCACTATATACCCATCAACTACAGTACACACAACATTGAAATATTATTCGGACGCTGTACAAATTACATCATTTGACCTAATGGGTGATCATGTTAAATTACCTTTGAACATCAAAGATGTTTTAGGGACACATGAAAAGTTAAACTATATGTTTAAACATTTATATGCGATAATATGTACAATGTCGCATAGATGCGATATTGATATAAACAATCCAGCAAGATTTATTGACGATATCATGTCAATTTCAAATAGCAGTCAGTCTTCACAAATGAATAATGCAGTAGACGATGATGATATATTACTTAGCGGTATATGCAGCGAGGAGGAATCTGTATTTATTCGTCTAATTAGAAGAAATTGCGCAAAACATAAAATTACGTATGACTTTAATCAAAAAGAAAGCAGCATTGTCTTATCGGAAAATAAATTCAACTCTGTGTTGACTGGAAAGGATGTAAACATTTTTATTGTTAGAGAGTGTTTTGATGGCAAACTAAATGAGGCCATGCCTATTGATGTTGCTGCCATAAATGATAAAATTTTCAAATATACATTTTTAATATTGTCTTGGATCATTAGAATGAATGATAATGATGAAATGAATTCTGTTCAATTTTTTAAAAATATTTCTAATATTAGAAAAGAATTATATGACAAATTGTGTGATGTTATGTTGACTGTGTGTGGACCGATGTTAGTACATATGGATGTACGTAATTTGTCGGATTACCTTCGAAATTTTTGTGAAAATACATCGTTATATTTAGATAATCATCAATCTGAAATAAAATACCCGCATGGATACTCTTTGAATAATAATAATTATGATGGTGAGTTTTTAAATAAAATTTATTTAGGAATTGCTGGACTTGTTCTTCATTCACAATTCAACACCGATACATTTATGGACCTGTCAAAAGTTCTTAGTTCATTTACCCATAGGGGAAATACTACACGTGAGGCTCTAGCCTTTCTAAATCGTTCTGCAACTGGTAAAAATGTACTTATTGGATTTGTACTGAACTTATTTGAATCTGAATATGGTCAACAGGAACTTAAAGACGATAATCTCCAAAATTGCGATGGTATAGCTGGTAATATATTGGCCGTACCTATGAATGCTAATTTAGTCGTATGGTTCGATGAAGTAACACGATTGGGATCTTCATTTAAAGAGTTGATCAATTTTAGTGTGCTCAGTCAGCGTAAATTTTTACAACAAGATAGGGGTATGCTTAGAATAAATTCGCATGTAATTATATCTGCAAATACCGATCCACCGTCATTGGATACTGCGACGCAAATGAGAGTTATGCCCATTGACAGAAAGCTTCAGTTTGTCGATTTAGCTGAGGATAAAAGATTTGACCGCATTAATAGTGTATCGGATACAACACTTGGAACTATTAATAAATATTTAGGTGTACAATTACTATTGGAAAAACTGCCAAATGGAGGAGAATTGAGATTGGACACAATTGGAATATTTTTACTTACTTGGCTATGTAATGATATATTTTTGTATAAATTTTCGCTACCAGTCTCACAAAAAAAGACAAAAACTATGAAAGAGCGTATGAATAGGTTTATTTATTCAGCACAGCCCGCTCGCTATTTATTGGACAATAACATGATTATATTATCCGCAAGAAATCATATGAAAATGGACGAATTTGATAAACAAGCTCTTAACATTCTTAATCAATGTAAATCTATATTTAGCGCTAATTTCAAACCAAATACCGCTATTGCTGAATTAAAAGATCAATTATATAAATATATTGATGGCGATATTATATATATAGAATTTAAAAAATAATAAAATAAAATATTTAACTTCTTTTTTTTAAATAGTTAGGCATATAGTTTGATGATTACAAATATGTTGTTTATTTTAATTATTAAAATGTATTGTTTATGCTTTAAATAAATATATATTTCAAATAAACAAATAATAAATAATAATTTTTTTTATATCGCGTATCAATTGTTTTCATTATCTAAAAAATGGTTTAATAAAATAAAAAAAAATTATTTGTTTTTTTTTTAATTTTATTTTATTTTAATGTATAGGATACAGAATTAAATTTCGAGGTTTATTTGTTGTACATCAAACTCATTTTGTGGTTGAACTGCTCTACATACAAATATGCGTACTGGAGTTGTTGTAAATTGTTCCGTATCTGGATTGGCTGAAAGTACCATTACATCTAAGTTCGAAGCAGTGATTCTTTTTGTATCTTGTAATAATAAATCTCGAATGTCGCATGGATAATGTTTATATCTAGAAGATTCTAAAACCTCTTCATAATTATCAATTGCATTATTAATACCCTGTCCACAGCCATGAATAAATCGTCCATTTGCAATTTTACAATTTGCAGCATAACCTGTTTGATTGATACGAACATCTATATGATATGATAAAATTAAAAGCATATCAATAATATTAAAATATTCTAATGGAATCGAATACATTGTTTTATCATTCATTTTAAGTCTACTAATGTTTTCATCATCTTTAATTATATTATTAAACCATGCATTATTTTCTAAAAGCTTTGATTCACTGTCACTAACCAAAATTGGAATTAAAATATTTTGAATAGTATTATAGTATGAGTTTAGTTGACTTTGAAACGCAATGGAGAATTCGTTGATATATGATTTAAATATGTTGGTGTGTCTATCATTTGGTAAATCGTCCTGTGGATGTGATATAATGGAAAGAAATTTTGCAATTTTCTTTCTTTCATCGGTGGACATAGTAGCATCTTTTAATATTGTCTCAATATCTTCGGCCTTTGTTCCAATTTTCATTAGAGACGTTAATAAGAATGTTGGTATATATTCGGCTTTAATATATGAAACGGGCACCAGAGTTACACTACCATTTAAAGCCATATTTACATATGTACGTTTTAGTAATATGTTATTATGATATTCACATAATGCACCATAAACTAATTGGCCATGATTACAGTTTTTAGTGAAACTAAATAGACAAAATCCAGTATTTTTTTTTTCACAAATATCAACACCTTCATTTCTATTATATTCAAATTTTAATTGTGTATTTACAAAGGAATTGAATAATTTAGTTTCTCCATTTGCATTAACTGTAAATGTTTGATACTTTTCTGTGTTAGAAGTCCCACCTACACCTCCTTGTTTTCTAGCTAAAAATTGTTTACGACTCATTTTCTTATATAATACCATTTAAATAATTTAATAATTCAATATAATTGTTTTCATGGTATAAATGAAGTCTATCGGTAACCAATTTTTTATAACTTTTAAATGGAATAATTAAAGATTCGAATGGCTCAAATCTACTATTTACTGATTTAATGTTAATGTCATATAGTTTAGTCGTGCCCCCCCCTTTAACTATAATAAAGTTATTGTCTTCAAACGATGTACTTGCAAAATAAATATTATATTCCCATTTCGTTCCGGGTGGATCATGCCAATATAATTTAAAAGGTTTTTTCCGTAAAAATTCAATTTCGTTAAAAAAATGTCCCGTCTCCTCGACAAACTCTCTGATTGCACAGTTTCTCATATTTTCTTTATTATTACATTTACCACGTGGTATTAAGAACTGTTCAACAAACATATAAGGATTACATTTTTTAGTGTACGGTCGTAATCGTTCTAAAATATATACTCTTTTAGAATTTTTATCAAAAACACATAATCCTGCACGACTCATTTTTTTTTTTTTTTATTTTCTGTCTTAATTAGTTAAAAGAAAACATTTTGCTAAATATAAAAAAAAACAAAATTGAAAATGATACATAAAAATATTGTATTGATCAAATTAAAAATTATAATTCCCATGATGGTTCTTTCTTTGCCATTTTACCATACCAATCGTTACAACATCTCTCAACTTCTAATGAAATTTTTTCAAAGTCATGCATCATAGTGGTTGTTGATAGGTCTCTAATTCTATATTTTTCAAGATTTATGGCATAATCAAAACCACCATATTCAATACTTTTCGGATGTTTGTCTATTAATATGGTTGGTTTTGTTAATAATGCCTTATTATTTTTATTTATTGAACGCAAATATCGTATACTTTTCATTCCATCTATATGACCTTTTATTTCTGAATTGAAACAAAGATTGCTGGACTTAAATTCTATACTACAAATGTTTCGATGTGACCATAGTACAGAGTATACCGTCGGTGATTCTAGTATTTTTCGAAAATTGTAGCAAATGTCTGTATCGTTGTAGTTATCGATAATAGATAAATCAAAAATAATAATACAATTGGACATTTTTAAAGGATATAATATCTCTTATATTATATTGAAATTAAGAAATAGAAAATGATATTTTAAATACCATATATGGCATTACATGGCTTTTTCTTTTGAAAATGTACGAGATGATTATATTTGGCTTGTATATTGGTGAAAATTTGGGAAAACTTACAAGATATATTGCGTCTTCCGAATTTGAAATTGAAAAAAATCTATATAATAATGCAGATATTTAAAAATTTAATAGAACATGGAAAGACGACGACATTGGTGTACAAAATCTAAATTGTATTTGTTTTGGAAAAGAGGAATGTAATAAAGTATTAAATGGATTGCCCAAAGATGATGTATTGTACATAAATAATTTATATATAGAACCATTCGTAACATTTATTACAAATTAAATGGGCGAATAGTTGTATATTTATTTATAAACCTTAAATAAATTTTATTATATATGTACTATAAAAAATCAATAGAGAATGTGTATGTGTTTTGTACAGAACTATTTTTTTTTTCTTTTACAATATCAGATTTCATTCAACAAAAACATATAAACAATGCGGGTTAGTTCCGTCTGTTTATAAAAATAATACTTATATTGGACACCACAATGGTGATGAACTCTGATGCCTGATGGCTATATAAATATTTTTTTTGTTTTGTTTTTTTTTTTTTTTTTTTGGACGATGAAGGTAAAGAGCAAATCCACTAATTATTAATATAATTTTAAGAAATTCATGCAGAAAACTTTACATAAAATGGAAATGAAAAAAAATACAATAAATAAAAAAAAATATTATCGATGAATAATAAATAATTACTATGGTATTTCCGTCAATTTTCTAAACCAACAATAAAAATCGTCTTTTAATAAATAGTCGGGTAGACATAATCTATGAACATATGTTGATC
Organism: Catotricha subobsoleta; assembly: GCA_011634745.2. Lineage (NCBI taxonomy): Eukaryota > Metazoa > Arthropoda > Insecta > Diptera > Cecidomyiidae > Catotricha > Catotricha subobsoleta. The sequence continues at coordinate 5,655 of JAABKK020023436.1, read as the reverse complement.
TTTTAAATAGCGTATTGAATGCAAATAATAATGGTACTGCTGAATCGTCATGTTGTATCAATTGACATTTGAATCTAAGTTCATTTGCAACGTTTCCTTCCTCGTGTTCCTGTAGCATTCTGGCCAATAGAAATTTACAAAGACGTCCGTGTCTTTCAATAGGATTTTGTAGTAATACCTTTCCATCAATTTGATTATCGCGTATATGAAGGCAGTTTGCTTCTGTATTATATTCACATTTTAATTCGGATGGCGATGTTCTTCCGACGAATGTAAATGGTGTACACACTTGTTTTTCCCTAATGTTTTTTTCATTTGTTTGATATTTTTCTTTACATTCGTCACTAGTTGCATACATACGCACAAGTGTAATGAATGAATCACGTTCACCATGTATAAAAAAATATCGGTCATATATCAATTTGATTGGCCTAATCATATGCAATGAACCATCTTCAACAACAGTATCATATAATAATCTTGGATGTATATCATAGTCTCCAATTTTAGGTTTAATTATATTTGAATAGAAATCCCTAGCATATTTTAGAAATAAACGAAGAGAAGATTTTCTCTTGCACAAATCTTCTACGGTGATGAAATGTTGTGATTTAAACTCAGAAAAAAGTAATGATTCACCGCTATTAAAGTACCTAATATGTATATAGTTTCTATCTAACTTTAAATTTTCATACAATGTTTTACCATCTTTATCCATGGTTATCTCAACCCTTTTAAATACATGAAAAAAGCTTCCTTTTTCATCAATGGCCATAAAACATCCACCGCCAGATTTATGAAAATCATTTTTAATTTTACATGGGTCTTTAACAAAGCCAATCAAATCTTCTGTTGAATGTAAAAATTCCATTATTTTATAGCTGCTTATATTATTTAAGATCAAAATAATACAAAAGACTAAAAAATTCATGTAATTCAATCAACGGTATTTCTTTATATAAATAAAAGAAGTTATCGGCAAAGTCCATAAAATAATCTTTCTTTGTTTTAGTTGGGTTTGAATGTAATAAATCAATAAATTTTATCGAAGTTTTCCAAATTATCGCAGCGTAAATATTATTTTCACTAAGAGCTTCATTTTCCATTTTAACAAGTGTCGATGCAGACAAGTACGAAGTGTAATCTAAAATATAATAAAGTAATTCATAATATTCATTCATTTATATTCTTAAAATAGTACATACACGATACACATCTATATATATATATATATTTTCTCCTATATATATTGAATTGATAACCACAAGAAAAAACTTATAATGAAAATATTGCAAATGAATAAATGCAACCATAGAGACGACCACTTCGTCAATATATTCCAAATGTAAACAAATAAAAAACCAAAAAAAAAATGTTTATATAAAATTTCAATACAAATGGTATATATTATAATATAAATTATTCTGTCCTGATAAGTTTTAAGTTTCATAAAAATTATTTTCGATCATATAAAGGTTTTTTAATCATTCATTTTCCTTTAAAAATTGTTAAATTATCACTATAATAAAGAAAAACTCGTAAATAATAATTGTCAGTTGCTGAAAATTTACAATAATTGTGTCTCACAAAAATCTCATGTTAAAAATATCAATACTTTGTCGATTTTGCGCACAGCCAATAATAATGCACCAATCGGCCAAAAATTTTGGCTATCTTATTTTTTTGAAAAAACATTTTTTTTATTTTAGTGCAATCTGGAAAATTTAAATAAAAATGGAAACCAGGTTAACCTAACATACAAATACATATATGTATTTATAAGATTTTTTTTTATCAATTCAAAATAAATAAATGCGACCTTGTAAATATCTGTTAATTATTATTAAGAATGTTACTAAATTTCATATTAATATTATGTATTGTATTCATTCTACTTGTCATGAATAAAGTTTTTTTCAGTTCAAATTCAAAACGAATTTTTTTATATGCTGACAATGGAAAACGCGTAGCTCTAAACGTAAATACAACCGAATGGGATAGTATTGTTTCAAGAGATAAAATTGATTGTAATACGAATACACTTGTTGAGTGTTCCATAAAACAAAATTTTCAATGTTTCAACTGCAATCAAATATTTTCTGCATGCTATCATTTTGACGAAGATACAAATATTCACGATATTGATGGAAAAATTATTTTAACGATCCCTAAGAACATGTCAAATGACATTGGATATTGTTTGAGATTGACAGACAAAGGGGAAAGAAAATGTGAATTGAAAAACGGTGGCAATTGGATTATTTCAAAATATGAAGACAGATATTCATACATATGTTATTGTTCCACACCAGATATATTTTCAAATTCAAGTATGTATAGTAATTGTGATTTATTTAAAGGATGTATAAATGGACATATAATGGAAAATAATTGGAGTTCTTTATATGATATCAAATGCAAATGTAATGAAGGTTTTGAAGAATTACCTGGTTCATCACCACCACAATGCATTCGAAAAAATATTTTTAATCTTAGCTTTCGTAATATATTAGCAATAAAATATGTAGATCCAAATTACTACCCTGGAACGAATTTATCGTTACCAGATCCATGTAAAATTGATGCCTTGACTGGAGAATTCGTATCATATGGGGCTACAACAATTTATAATAATATCGCATATTGTACTGTTTACAGTGACATATATACAACAGTTATTTTCGAAGATGACTATTTATTAAATAATCAAGGAAAATTTGCAAATGGAATTGTAAAAGTTTCAAATGAAAACCCAATTGCAGGTACTATTTATGAAACAAATACGAGACGAAAAGACGGTTCTACATATCCTGTATTTGTTGGAAAAAGATTCCTAGCATCAGATCTATTGATTAAATTACCATATCTAGATTATTCTTCATCAAATATGGGCGGAAATGGTGCTTTATACAATTTCGCTGCAATTGTACCATATACTGAACGACATAAAACAATGATTTATATTTATGGTGCACAAACTCCAATGAAACCAAAGGTTCAAATTGGAAATATGGTTAATTATATTCCAGTTTTTACATCTGTAATCGAATCAAATTATACTTCATTTTTAGGTACTTTACCATTTATAAATGTATATTTAATGCCCTGTTCAAATATATTATTGATAAAATTATTTAAAACTCTGTTTGGTAAATATCCAGAGTTTGGTGGAAACGGGGGTATTTTGGATGTATTATATAAAGTGAACGAACATGATAAAGAAATAACAAAATATTATGTAGCACCGTTAGTATGTAAACAAAATAATAAAACTATATTTCAGGTAAATAGTAAAATTTTCACCGGAATTTTATATACATTTATAAACAGTAGTGACAACTTGATATACACAAAATCAATTTCTCCAAACGATAAAGTTTTAGTTGCGAAATATAGAGAACAATGTAATAGAAAATGGAACGAGCTACCTGATAATTTTATTATAAATATACGCGACACCCCATTACAACTTGCATTAAAAAATGAAAATTCACTACACGGTGAACATGCATATGGAAAAGATTGCAATGGACTATCAATGCCTCCAATTAATCAAACCCATTACAATTGTAGCAAAGACAATTTTGAATGGGCAAATACATATAATTAAAAAAAAAATGTCAAATAATTTCATATTTTTATTTATTTAAAGAGGATAATTTCAAAATTAGTAAAGTTTACATTTATGTATTTATATATTTTATTTTATTTTTTTTTATTTTATTTAAATAACAATTGCAAAAACATCTCCTTGTTCAATAAATACATCTTGGTGAATATGAATTTGAATAAATGCAGCATCGCTAGTCGAGTCATCGGCAAACCCAAATAAAATCGAATATTTGACATCAATTTTTGGTATTATATTAAGAACGCTTTTGATGTCACATCCAGTTATAATAGTCTGAATTTGGGTATTTCTCTTCATCTTCATCCGATTTTCAGCAATAATCTTTCCATTGATTAGAGCGACCTTAAGACGCAATTCACTATCTTCAGTGCAAGCAACAGTTATTCTCTTTTTCTTTTCTTGTTTCTTTTTTGATTTTTCATGTTTTTCATCGGTACTTGATCCAGCAACAGCTTGTTGTGGTTGTTGTTCAAATGATTTTGAAATTTCTATAACAATATTTTCAACTTCCTCAGTTTTTAAAGCTTCCGATTCAGCAGCCTTCTTCGATTTTTTACTTTTTTTTTCATTTTCCACTGGTAATTTACGTTTATAAGTACGCTTTTTCTTTTCTTTTTCTGCTATTGGAACTTGTTTTTCTTCTACTTCTACTATGAATTCTTGTTGCTCATTTAATAATTTAATATTTTTTTCTTCCATCTTAACGGTCTTATATATAAATGAAAACTAATTTCAAATAAAACTATTAGCGAATTACTTATACATTTATATACAGTCTCAATAATATATTTTTTAGAGTGGGGACAAAAAAAAGCTCCATAAATAAATTTATAAATTTTTTTTTTTTGTTAATATTCAACTTCAAATGATTTTGAATTTTTATTTTTCTTTTCAATATTGTGGTTGAAAAAAGTTCATGGAAAAATGATTACAAAACTTACTATATAACTAAAATCAAAATATGTAGTTCTAAACTTATAATCTATAACTTTTAATTTTATACTTTAAAAACCGCAATTGTACAGATTGTATTTCAAACAATCACTTTATATATTTATTCTGTATATCTGTGTATATGTATTATATTTTTCAAACTCTTTATGAATGAATTTATAGTAAATACCGTTACAAACTTAACTTTATATGTATATTTTTTTCTAAAGAAATATATTTTTTTTTATGGTGTTAGAGAGAGAGAGACCTTAATCCTTATATAAATGTTTTCTCTTTCAGATAATGAGGTGGACGTGAAATCAATCTTTTTTTTTTAAGATTATTGTTAATAATATTATATTATCTTCAGGGTCAATGCATCAAAATAAAAACCATAGTTTTTGATGCATTTACCCTGAAGATAGCTCTCAAACGAAAAACGCCCATACAATAAAATTATTATCTGATTATCTGTAACAACTCGTAGAAAAACTTGTTTCAAAAAAAAAAAATATTTTCATACAAAAAAAATTTTTTTGGTTTAATTTTTTTTTTATATCAGATCTTCACATTTGCATCATTGGAAAAAAAAAATTTCTTTGGTAAGGGTCGTTTTCACTTTGTCGATTATGCGCACATCCAATAATGCATCAATCGGCTAAAAATTTTGGATATCTTATTTTTTTGAAAAAACAATTTTTTTATTTTTGAAATCTGGAAAAATTTAAAATAATGAAAATCCGTCACCATAGTGTACATATATTTTGTTTGCATTCTCTTTCGCACAAGCAGATGGGCTACGCGGTACCGAGTACCATGTAGAAACATATAAAAGGAAAAAAAAGAGCGGCAAGCATACATGCACAGTGGGGGGGTATTACCCCCCAATGAGATTTGAAAAAAAACTTATCTTCTGTCGATTTTGCCGAAAATAGTATCTTTTTTCAGGTTTTGAACAGAAAATAGTATGTTTTTTAAGTTTATGAGAACTACCCTACCTCGATTTTGAACAACATAGTATCTTTTTTAAGGTTTGGAAAAATTACCCTACTTTGATTTCAGAATTATCCTATCTCGATTTCCAAAATACG
>JAABKK020023425.1:0-17631 GCA_011634745.2 Catotricha subobsoleta | reverse complement strand
CGAATAATCAGTATTCGAATAATACACGAACCGAATATTCGAATATCAATTTTAGCGAATAGTCCCAGCCCTAATTGAAAATATTGACATAGAAAATATAGCGAATGCTCAATGATTTTGTTTTCAGCATCATAATTGAATTTTTACGCGTGAGACGAGTTTTGATCGCTAGTATGAAGATTTATTTTTATAAAGAAACAATATTTGTTTTCTTTTACGTTGACTTTAAAACAAAACAAAAAACAAAAAAAAAATACTGGTTATATAAAATCAATAAATCAATTATAATAGCCGAAAAAAAAATATTACTTAAATATAAACATCAAGACATCGTCGATATCGCTTGCTTTTGGATGAATTACCAACAATTCCTATATCAATTTAACATAAGAAAACAAAAAAAAAAACTACTTATCGAAAATTATGAATATTTTGAGCAAACAGCATTATGTGAAATAAAAATTTAAATTTCAGATAAGTCAAGTCATAAATAAAAATAACAAGGTATTTTTACTTAATTTGTAATTAATTTTATTGCAGAATATTTCAAATGCATTTTTTTTTTAATATGTTAAAGAATATAAGAACATGGCTGAATAATTTTAACTTACTAACGACCCAAATAATTGACATTTATTTAGAGTTGAAATTTTCGTATAACTTTTTATAAATGTTCCAGAAAACAGGTGCTTTTTTATAAATAACATTTGGAATTATTTGAATTGATTATTGGAATGGACAATAATATTCAAATTAAAAGATATTGAATGACAAACATACCTTTAGAACATTATTTCTATATTATACGTACCCGGTACCTAGATGCATTGAGCCATTTTTATCGTGAATATGCTGTTTGTTTCAAGAAACATTGTTTATCCAATAGAAGATGGATATAAACGATAACTTCGACGAATATTTGAATTGGCGACCGGGAAAGGTACCAGTCTCACCGAAAATGATTTCGCGGCCTAATTTGGATCTCAAAATGTACGGAGCGACTCGAAAAATTAAATTTTGTCTAAGCTCGTCTCAAGTCATGGCATCAATTTGTCCTATAAGGGTTTCTTAAAATTTCAAACTTTAAAAGTTCTATTCCAACTGTAATTGAAAACATTTTACATTTTACTTTCGAATTCCATGTTTATAATAATTGTTTATGGATGCGAATTATTTGAAAGAAACATAAAACAAAAAGTTTCATTAAAAAGAAAAAAAAACCGTAATAAAAGTTGTTCTTATACTTATTTTATTATAAATGCTGGATAACATTTATAAACTAATAATAATATAAACAATGATATTGTATTATAAAACACCTTGACTTGATACATAACTCTCAGTATAATTTAGTTTAACTTGATTTGTAGAATTTGCAAGCTAATTTTGCCATGCATCACATAAATTCAAAGAATGAATATAATTTGCATATAAACGATATTATTATAACAGTGAGATAGAATGAGAGAGAAAGACGTTTTATGTATAAATAAAATTGCCTGTTATTTTATAAATATAAATAGCACTATATTCAATTTCAAGCAGAAAAACCAGTATTATGTATTTATGCGTGTGTGTGTGTGGCTTTGTATAAGAAAAACCATTGTATGTTCAATTTTCACTATATATATATATATATATATATGTATTATACAATAAGAGATCTTTAAATATACGCTCTTTTATATTAACATACCACAGCGGCCATACCAAAATATCCCATCTCTATGCATATACTATACATATAATAGAAATTTTGTGGTGTTTTATTTTGTATGCGCAATGCATGGGTCATACATAACTCGCATTAACTTAACTATATTATATGTTATTATGGATATACATCAGAAATATTTATAATTTGGGTATATTTATTGTTAACACTGTAGTGACTCAATATGTAGCGACTATGTAAAGAGTAGAACAGTGAGTATATACAAGCCGACCGTAGCGAATTTATAATAAAGTAATTGTGAAACACATATGTAGGTACTTTTTTTCGTTTATTATTTTTTTTATTTTTTTTTTATTTCTTATAATTTGATGCGTTCAGTCGACTTAAATTTTAAATATAATAAATTATATATCGATATGCTGGTAATTATGTAATATGATGCTATCAATGAATTGACGATATATATTTATTTGTACGTATTACAGAAAATATATGCAGTGCAGATGATATGTAATTAATTATAGAATTGAAAAGTTATATTGAAATGATGCAATGTACAATGATTTGAGTTCATAATTTATTTTAAAATTTAATTAAACTATAACAATAATTAGGTCGAGGGGTTAATAATATACTGTGCATTACTCGAGCACACCGATGTGTAAGTATTATTCCATATTTTTTGTGCGTTTATTACATGTATTAATTTTATTTTACCATACAACATCTGTATTACTAAAGCACCCAGATAGTTGTATTATTATAACCCCTAGAATTCGGTAATTATTCGAAAAAATTACAAAATTTTAATAGCAAAACATGATCTGACTCAAAACTTAGTCTTATAATATTTTTAAACACAGCGGGAGAGAATAAACGTATAAAATTTAAACCTATGGAAAAAAGAACTTATAACCCAGATTTCGAAGTTTTCCAGAAATATAAGATTATGGAGAAGTTTACTGTTATTTTAGTTCTCATAATCAAGATGTTTTAAGTTCTTAATATAAAAAAATCATTATTTTATTCATTTATATATATATATAATATATGTTTATTTTACGAATGATAATCACATGATCGTACACGTGATTCAAATGTGCTAATGCAGCGCCTAATATAAAGAAGAAGAAGAAGAAGAAGATTTCCACTTGGAAACATTGCTAAAACGATTTATGGAAAAGCTTTCCAAGAAACGTTTACAGACCTCATTTTCTGTTCACAGTAAACGAATATCCATATGGTTAATCGTGTTCAAATAATATTGTAATTAAGTGGTTCTGTGGTGAATATAAACATCCATTATGAAATCTCTGCCCACATTAAACAAATCAATCTAATTTTTCATTTTAATCATTATCACCAATCTATTCAATCAAGCAAGCATTTAAATATGTTTCAGTGATCACAGGAATTCTTATTGATTGTATAAGAAAATTTAGAGAAATGAAGGTATATACAATTCGTAAGATCTAAATAGACCAAAATATATCCAAAATATGTTTCAGTTCAATGGAATTCAATTTGCAACAGAAAAGGGAATATATTAAATTAAACCACATATTTGTATTGTATCACATATTCTATAAAAAAAAAATCTATAAGAAAAAATTCTGTACATATAAATTTTCCAACTACATATATATATATATATATATATATAGAAATTTATAAAGGAATGTTATTATTCAAATCTATTCGAAAATGTAATTCAAAATTCACATTAAATCTTTGAAGAATTTCCATGTACATTAAATTACTATAAATATATAAAACCTATTAGATATATTTATATTATTTATACATCTATTCAGTATTCACATCATATATAAATACCATCCATAATATATAAAAGGTAATACATATAAATGTATATATTCTCATATATGCATAAAATACAGAAAACAGTACTTTGTAAAATTGTAAACATGACTTTATTATGGCTCTCATATCATCTCCCACGTTCAATTATGTATTTTATTATTATTTTAAAGCTTTGTATACATTTCAATAATATAATATATGTTTTATGTATAACTATATTTATATATATATTTATATATGTATTTTTATTGTATGATATCGGTATATATTCAGGTCGTGTATATAAATATATAGATACTAAGTACCTTATATATCATATATATGAGATGACGACGGTTAAATTATAATTATTATACTTAAATTGTATATGCAGTGTATAATATATCGCACATTGTTTTCTATACATACCTATATAAATATATATATATATCGTTACTACCATATAAAATGTTAACTTTGAGCGGAAAACCTTACTAAACATATTTATTTATACACACATCTATCTATTTAATATTTACATCCTTTTCAAATCTAAATATAATATAAAATAGACATTTGGTTTAGGTTTTATATATTTTGCAAATTATGTCTGTATATAATAATACTATATGATTCCGATGTATACAAATACATGTGTGTCGATGCGTTCATATACGAAAAGAATGTAATTCTTCTATAGCATTTCTACATAAAAAGTGTAAAGTAACTAAACTTATATAGATACTAAATATAGAGGAATGAAAAAAAAAAAAAGAAGAAAAAAACATGTCCGTTAAATAAATATTTTTTTTTACTTCTTTTTATAGCACAAGTTTTATACAAAAAAAAAAATACTATTGCGGTTATTTCAATCCTCGTAATTAAATCCTTCATATAAATGTGTATCGCAGAAGTTTTATTTCAATATGGGTTGTATATGTGTGTTTAAGAAAATTGTTTTTTTTTTTTTAATATATAATAGCTTCAATTTTAAGTACCTGTACCTAATACTATATGACTTATTTATTATGTGGTTTATTGTACATACGTCATTTTGTATGTATTAAATGGAATGTAGCTAGAAGGATAAGTTGTTATTTCCTGAATATTTCGATAACATTTGCGAGACACATCAACGTTTAATATGAATTTAATTTTGTTAATAATCAATAAATCATTGAGGAAAATTAGTGGCAAAAAAACTGATATATTCATAAATATTAAATGCTCAGACATTTAAATATGTGTCTATGTTTGCAGATTTTCTATTGTCATTGTCAATCGACAGGCAAATATAATAGATAAAAATTATATATTTCTCATGATAGTGTAACAAAAATCGCCACTTTATTACTTTAACAGTGATGTCCACAATACAAATATCTGCGCTAGTTTTTATTGATAATACACAGAGATTTATCAAATATCCAATACTTTCATATTAATAAATATTTTCTGATAAATTCTGAAAAATTTAAACCACATATCCGAGTTAATATCAAAACATACACAAACAAAATAAGAAACAAACGTAAAAAATAGTTCTAGCAGCAACTTATCAAAAATTTTTTTTTTTTGGGAAAATAATCGAAAAAAAGCATTGACTTCTCGCTGATTCGCTTACAATTAATGACTAGTAATAAAACGTTTTTTCATATCCTTCTTCTTCTTATTATTATTATTATGTATTATTATTATTATTTTTTTTTTTGAACAAGAATTAGGTAATTTTATATTATGCGCTATTATACCATTTAAAAATAAAATATAAATATGTAGGTATTTGAAAATCATTATCGATACCGTAGCACATTTAACGTAAGTACTTAAAAATAAAAAAAAAAAAAACTATATATACATAAATATAAATATAAAAAAGTGGATTTAATCGACATTTGATTGCTTGATTTTATGTTTAGCTGAGGTATTATAAAATGAACATTTATTATGACTCACATAAGTTTACTCTTATTCATGCTTTAAAATAACCATTTCCACCTCCGTGTCTTCATCAGTGCTCGGTTTTTTCTTCTTCTTTTTTTATTATTATTATGTATTTACTAAGTTGTAGGTAAATGTTATTGACGTAATTTACTCATACATACAACATCTACAATTATGTATATACCTGATTAATGAAGCTCAGCAACTAAGTTGCTGCTATATTCTATTTATTAATAAAACATTAAATGTGTACGTATTCAGTCAGACATAATGTCGACGACATAAACAATAATATATAATAATATAAAAATAGAGACGACATATAATAATAAAATGGCATCAAAAACAAAAACAGAAAAAAAAAAAACAAAATAGAAATATGAAAACAATAAAAAAAAAAAAACAAACAATACATCATCACACAACCGAAACAGAAATAATATACTCTTATGATGTTATAAATATAATTTTCGTTGATGGTTACATTACTTGAACTTTCTTCAATACTAACTTTAACTATTCTCCTCTAATATGTTGTTATTCCAACTGGTCTCACATAAATTATTTTCGGCCGTATAGTTTTAAAATAGTTTATCGTTTAATTTTTTTTTTTTTTATTGAATAGATTTTTATAAATTACTGTACCGTATGCACGTAAATACGTATTATATTATTCAACATAATATATAGTATTTATGTCATCTCATCTATTACCATTTTGCCCATGTTAAAACGCCCACATAGTTTTACGATGCAAAACTTAAATAATATTTATATTCATTTTATACTCGAGACTCTGACTTTTTATATAATTTTATATTTTAAAACTTGAAATACCATAAACCATATATTAACAGAGAAATATAGGAAATGTCTAATAAATATTTAATTGTGTGTTATTCTTTTATTTTAAATATGGTGCTAGTAAATATGTATTGGCTTACATTTATTTCAGAGATTGTATGCGACATTGATAGGATAAATGAATGTTCGTGCTTGATATTTTTATTTTATTTATTTTTTTTCATTTGGAAAACATGGTGATTTTAGATAATTTTGTGTATAACGGTTTTTGATTTAATTACACATATAGTTACATAGTTCAAAAATTTGCATGCTCTATGATGTCTCACTGTAAAAAAAGAAGCAAAAAAATAAATGTATCAAACAGATATTTGTGAATTAAATATTAATATTTATTACATTTTACAGATAGAAATAATCATTTAAATGATTTTGTATAGTCGTTAATAAATGAGTTTTATTTATTTTAATTTGTTTTTTATTTTTTTTAATGTTTTGACGAATCAGTTTAAGCAACATAAGTATGTCGTATAAGGTTTTTTGATTTGCAATCAAATGAATATTAAATATGATATCGGCGAACTGGTATGTTTATCGTTATTCGCCATTTCGCAAATACTAAATTTTTAATAAATAAAAATAAGTAGGAGATGACAAATCACAGACGAACAAATTTTCAATATAAATGGATGAATAGATTACAGGACTGGGAGAGCAACCTCTAGAAACCGTAAATCGGTAGCCTTTGATTCTAAAACTTATCAATATAATAATAGTTTGTTTGTAGTTTAATCAAAAACATGGAATTTTTCCGCAAAGTGATAATACACGTTTTCCCATAAACATATTTTTTCTGTATATGTCACTATTTTTCACAAAAAAAAAGTACAACTTGCGTCACAATTACATGGTAACATTGGCTCAGTGATTTCAATAATATTAGGTAAATTCCACCATATTTTTGACTTAAATATTTATTTTAAATAGACACAATATTCAAATTAAGAGGAGATAATGAAACTATATTTTATATTAATATTTTATTAATTGTTATAAATTATGAATTATGGAATAAATTTAGATTAACTTTCAAAAAATGTTCAATATTAATTAAAATATCATTAAATATGTCAGCTATTAAATAATACCGAATTGTTTGCATAATGTAAATCGAACAATTTGAAAATAAAAATTAACATGCTGAATTCAACCCATGTTATAATATCTGTGAATTGAGATTATTTTTTTTATTAAAAATAGTTTTGGAATGTGAATAGAAATGCCGTTTTTCACATTGTTTTATAATTCAATATTCAACAGAAGAACAAAAAGACTTAATACGAAACTCCTGAATTTAAAAATTATTACAAATACGTTAGAGTGAAAATAGCACATTTGCTTGCACCATTAATTAGAATATGCACATTTCAATTTGAAAAATTATACTTATTTTTTTACGAAAAAATGTTCAGCCATTTAAATCATATAGAAGATATTCTAAGTTATTGTAACAGCAAATTTGGGTCATGCAAAAATAATGCCTACTTTCTGTAAAGAAAAAAGAAAAGAAAAACAAAACTGAAATGGCCTTTAAATCCATAAATCCATTGGCTATATATTTTTTTTTAGGGTAAGCTGCATACCTACAAATATAGATCTAAACAAATGTATAACTAAGATTACCCTCTTTTCCTTATGCCTCATTACATTTTGTTTGTATAAATTATTTTCAAATATTTACTTATTTATCATTATGAAATATGTTCCGAATAAATTTATTGATGGACTTTATTGTATGTAACGTATTTGTATTATCGACAGAGGGTATAAAATTAATATTATATCATTGCTAAATATAAAAATTTGAAGTCTTCAGCCGTTTTGCTGTGGGTTTAAATACCGTTTGATGCGTCAAAAAGATAATTAAATTTTTTTTTGAAAATGAAGCCATTCATTTACAAACAGCTTTAATATAAATATCTTAAATTTTAATGATTCCGATGCATTAAACGATTTCCAAGACGCAACGACGGATTGCTGATTTTCAAAAGTGTTTTAATTATTTATTGGATAATAAACATATATGATATTTGAATATTTGACATAAAAATGGTCGAAAGAACATACATTTAGTTTTGTTTTGATTTTAAAACAAAATTAATATGAATTATATAACACCGCAGTAGCACCATATACTGTGATCGACTATAATAAAAACCTGCCAGACTATAATTTTTTTTTTTTTTATGTTTTCCTCAGAAATATTGAAAGCAATAATAGTAAAAAATGTATTTAAAAGTTTTTTCAAAAATATCAAGATTTTTGATATTTTGGCAAAATATCATGATATTTTTGAATCCCGGTTATCGGAGCTAAATGGTATAATATTTATTTATTTATTATAAAAACCAAATGGAAGTTAATATTATTATTATATGTATTATTATTATATGTATTATTATTATTGCTCTTATCTTATCTAATCTCATTCATTATTAAATAAATTAACATTATGTTTACAATAGATATATAAAATAAATAGCGCGAACGAGCGCCTGAGTAAAAAAAAGTATATAGTGACAATATTTGATCCCGCATACCATATTATTTACGGTAATACTTAATATTTGTATTAATATATTATAATAAAGATTGTTATAAGTCGTTAACCAAAATTTCATATTTTTTAATAAGTTAATAAATTATCGGTCGTATATATTATGTCACGAATGGTAATATAAATGAAATATTATAATAAATGTATGCATTATCATAAATGTTTCATACGGGAAAATGGGGTGATTTGATTTCAATATGTGTATTAATATTTTTGAAATAAAACAGGCAGTGTACTAGTAAAGTTGTAGATAATAATGATAATGTTAAGAATTAAGTATCGTGAAAGTGAATGTGTTAAGATAGTTTTGGACACAAAATTTGGATCAGATACTGCTCAAAAATGTTTTATTCAAGAGCATCTATTAATATCTATCTAATTTGCTTTCATTATGTTGAAATTATTACGAAAAAACAATTATTCTATTAACTATTACTGCACACAAACATCATTGTAACCAAAAAAGGGTCAGCATTCATTTATACTAAAATCATTGCAATGAGCAATTACGGTAGACACGCTAACATATTCATTTTCATTTAAAATCATTAATTCAAACGACTTTTACTTTATGTTGAAACTTCTTCGTCAATTCATATTAATTTGTTTTCCCTTTAAATAGACATGTCTAAATAATAAAGATAAATACGGTTTTCTGCATTAAATATTAATGAAAAGTATTTTTGGTTTGGCTATAAGCTATAAAACGATTAACGTACAAGTACTACTTATAAGATACGGACATCCCTATACTGAACACGAAAATAATTTATTAAAATATTTGTTTTAGTTGGTATATAGGTATAAGTCAAGTACGCGATCGTTTTGCTGGGTATAACCCGTTATCTTGCAATAATGCAAAACCAAAATACAATATATTGATAGAGAAAAACTTAAGAAATTATGTGGGCGACTTTTTCAAACATAATTATGTTAATATATTTCTAACATAGAAAGACGAGATAAATAGAATCAACCATTTGAAAGCACTGTAATACCTATATATGTATGTCATCAAAGTATAAAAAAAAAAGAAGAAAATCATGACAACGTTATATATAGCGTCAATACTATTAAAATGAACATCCTCTTCTATTTCTGCAGAAAATCTAATAAACTCAACTAATTTGAATAATACAAAAAAAAACAAAATATATGTAAGTATAAGATTTAAAAAAAAAATAAAATAAAATAAGAAATATGGAGAAAACATTTAAAATTTGATATATAATAAATTAAAAAATAAAAATTCAAAAGAAAAAATAAATTAAATATTTATACACACCAGATTAAATTGGGAAGAAAATATTTCATTCTACGCTTCCGCTACTGGTTAGCGCAGCCATAGCCATTATTGCTACACGCATAGACACTTTCTCACAATATAATATATGTTATATGGAAAATATATATAATTATGGACGACGACTACGATGATGTTGTTGATAATGGTGGCAATGACGATGACGGTAGATATATTTTATATTATTATTTCACTCGATGTTTGTATAATCGTTATGTGAAAGAATATATACAGTGTCTCTGAATATATACAATTGCACAAATACAAACACGCTACCGTGTACACAAAAAAAAAAAAATGAAAAAAAAGAAGAAAAATAAATACACACACAAAAAGGCAATATGATTGCAGGTTTGTGCGACGACGGTTAAAGTTGTTGAACAGGTTTTTCTAGGCCAAACCAAAAGACTAAATTAATAAAGAACGGTTGTGTATTATCCAAATATAATTACGTATATCGAATATCCCATTTATAATAAATTAAAAATTTGATTGAATTAAATTATTATGATTTATTTGTATTTTCTTTCTTTCTTTCTTCCTTTTATAATTTTCAATTAGATCACTTAATTTTCTTTTTTTTCTTATTTCAAATTAATTAATATTAATCATCACATTTTCACCCCAAACTAAAATCTAATTTTTATTTTTATTTATTTATTCTTTTTTGTAATTCTTTTTGCATTTTTCTACAACACACACATTTTTATGACAGAAGAAAAGAAATATCAAAATCACTTAATTATGAAAATTACAAAATAATTAATTATAAATCACACTAAAGCTTCACCGTTTTATTTGCATGCACTAATTATGAAATTGCAATTGTGTAATCATTAAATTTAATTACGATGGACTTCTTTTCTTTGTAAAATTTATTTCCATATTATTATTTATTTATTAATTCTTTCCTTTTTGTTTGTTGTTGTTGCCTTATATTAAAGAAAAATAAAAGTGATTCATTTGAATCAAGGACAAATTGATTAAATTTTTTAACTCTGCGTTTAAGTAAACTAAGTATATTTACTTTCGGGTACAGACCGAAAATTTTGCAAGATTTCAATCAAAATAGACGAGATTATTATTAAATGCAAAATAATAGAAATCTCTTAACAAAAAAAAATAAACGAAAAATTTAAATTTAATTTATTTTTTATAAATTCACCACTAATTTTTTTTCTGTTATTTCTATATAATTATGTTCATTCTTTCTATTTTCTATACAAACAACGTTGGAGGTATAGATATGTATTTTTGGTTGTTTATATATACTTGAGCTGTAATATAACAATATTATTGTAGATTGTGCACAAATTTTATTTTTTATTTAGTTTTTTTTTTTCAAACCAAATGACAAGAGTTAATCCGTACAGTTTGAAACCTCGCGAACAACTGTATGAGTGGTTAAAAGACGGCGGGTACGAAAAATTAAGGTAATACAATATTTGTTTGACGTTGTATGTAGTGGATGTTTGTATATATATAATATAATATACAAATAAGAAATAATATATAGCTGTAGCCTGTAGGCAGATATTGCTGGCGTGCTTGTGCGCATCTGTGATAAATGTAGAAATACCATATATTAGAAAGAAAGAGATAACTGAATTTGTTAAAGAAATTTGTTGGTTTTGTTATTGGGAATAGTTGATTGTTGTGTGTGAATTTAGAGTAAAATATAGTTGTTTGGGATACGATAGTGCACAGATGCCAAGTACACTAGTGAAACTATGCAGGATTATACTATAGCACAAGCCACAAGGTATCCTCACTACAATTTTTATTTTTAAATGTTTTTTTTTTTACAAAAATTAAGTCGTGTACTAATCCGCTGGTAGCTTGTTTTATTAATTTTGTGAAATTCTGGACAGCCAATAAAAAGAACTTCATACTGATGAACCCTGTACCAAATAAGGCAAATCCCCGATGACAGCTGCCCTCCAGCAGTTGTATAAGAAAGAACGGGATAGTTGCAAGATTTTGTATACAAATGGATTATTTTTAAACTTAATATGTACTTTATTTCGGTTGTACATGTACTAGCAATTTTTTTTATTTACTATACATATATTTATTTACTACACATTTTTTTTATTGTTCTTAATTCTTTGGTATTTTTAAAAAATAAAAGACCCAAGTGTAAGGGAATGTTCGTAAACCACGTAACGCTAAAAATGGAATAATTTTATCCCCCCCCTTATAACTCCTTGAAATATTCCCACAAAACTACTTAACAAAAATAAAAATTTCAAAAATAATAAAAATATATAAAATATAAATATTTTAGTATTGGGTTGTTTTATTTAAAAATTCGTCACGTAACAAAAATAGATTTCCGATACTCCCCCTCCCCCATCAGAGTGTTATTACGTGGCTTACGAAAGTTTCCTAAATTACAAAATTACGAAATTACTTATGCATCATAGATATAATGCACACGCTTTTGTTTTTTAATTTTTTTTTTTTGGGTAATTTTGAACTATTGAGGTAGGGTAATATTGGTGGTGAATTAACATTAGGAAATTGTTTTGATACCTGGGAAAATAAACAAATTATGAAGCATTATTGGCATGATATGTAGCCACGAGTACGTTCTCGCAATTAAAATAAAATTTATAAATACATATAGTGATATATATTATATACTTTTATCTTTTGCCACTGACACGTCATAGAAGCTGTTTAGTAGCATGTTTCGGAATATCTCAATATTTTTAGCGTAATTCTTATATTAAATTTATTTAATTACCATTATATAATATAATGGACATGACTGAGAACAGCGTAATATTTTTAACGAAATTTTTAGCGCACTAATGGATCATTTACCGCTGTTGAAGTTATAGTAAATTTGGAGGAAAATAGTGTAAGAGTGAGCGAGTAATAACCAATACGATTAGATGTATTGGTTACTCGCTCGCTATTTTACCTCCAAATATACCATAACTTGAACAGCGGTAAATGATCTATATAGTGTTATTTATAAAAATTTGTATCGATTTTTTATTCAATCGTAGTATAATATTGGTATAACATGAACTAGACATAGACTTGGGCAAGCAAAATATTTTTGATTTAAAATCAAAACTTTTTTTTTATGTTTTATTTGTGTATATTTTAAGTAAATCGATTGATCGAAGCTCTATAAACTATAACAGATTTTTCTATTAAATGCACAAATTTTTAACTCGTGTAATAATTAGCTTATAATCATATTCTAATATTTATGATATCGATGAACCTGAGGCTAGATTCTTTTCAAGTGAGAAGTTCTCATAATGACATTACATGAGAACTTCGTAGATCGTAGTGTATATGAGGAAAAAAAAGTCAAAAAATTTCTCACATACACTACGAAGTTCTCATGTTATGTCATTATGAGAACTTATAACTTGAAAAAGAATTTGGCCTCTGGACAAAATTTTCTTTTATGAACGGACCAGACTTTTTTCATAGACATCTTTTTTGTGCCAATGCTGACTGGCAAACACCAACATAGAATGCGGAAAATGGCATATGAGAACTTTTCACTTGGAATAGAATTATGGGCTTTGAAATAGATCAAAAATAGCGTATTCAATTCCCATTTAAGTATTTTTCATTTCAAATGTAATTTTTTATATTTACTTTTTTAAAAGATACAGACCATAATATGTGAAAAGAGAGGGCGCTTCCTCTGTATATAAAATGTATATGCAGTGTGTAGAATACAAGTAATATGACAAAGCTCAAAGCTGGCATGTATAAATAATATTTAAATGAATACGGAGAGAAGATGTTATATATAATCATATAATCATATATTTATAATTTTATATATATATATTATATATTCAAAACCCAGGCTAGATAGTTTCGTATAGAAAATGTATTTTTTTTGTTTTGCGTGTGTACAAGTGAGCTGTGCAAATGTTATATATATATATATGTCTATATATCATATATAACAAAACGATTACAATTTATATTGTATTAAATTAAAGTAAGTTAGGTAGAGGTATATAGAAACCAAAAAAAGAAAAAAAGAAGAAAAAAGTCTTTAAAAGCCGATGCCCTTATCGTATATTGGCGGCGGCAGATGCAATATAATCAATTTCTTTTTCCTTTGAAAGTAAGTATAATAAAAAAAAGTTTTTATTTTGTTTATTTATTTATTTTTTTTATTCATTCTGTTTGTGGTTTTTATCAATGCTAGAATAGGTAGTTTACTTCACTTCCTTTTTAATAATTTAAATGATATAAAGGTTCATTTTGTGTAAGAGCAGTGATTTCACTTTTAATTAATATATAATCTGTTTTTTTTTCCACATATTGATGAAGTATAATAAATACAGGTAGAAATTTGCAATGTCGACAATACGAATTTTAGAAATTAACTCTTATTATAGTATGGAAACTATTATTTTTATAGTTTCAAATTGCTTTTAAAATTTAAAGGAATCATCGTATGTGTTGTTCAAGATTCATAATAATATTTAAAATAATATTAACCCAATATTAAATTAGCAAAATAAACAAATCCATAAATAAAACAATAAAAAAACATATCATAATAATGTAAACCAAAAATTTTAAGTTTAATTTCATTTTTATGAAATTGGCAGCTGTTCTGTGTTCTTTGTTTTGTAAAGCTATAGTATTTCTTTATCTTTCGTGTTTATTAAGTTGAAAATTTTCATACCAAAATTCTGTCCGTCATACTATGGTTTCAAGATACCATAACTCTACTTTTATAAGTTCTGTTTCCAGCAAGTTAAATATGTTGTAAGTATTTTTTTTTTTTAAAAAAAGTTATATTTTAGATCAAAGGTCAACATTTTATTTACCGAAAAAAAGTTAATGCAATAAGGCAATAAGAAAAGCATTATTCACTGTGTTCACAAATAATGGAATAGTGGAAGTGATTTTTCATAATTAAAATGGATTGAGAATAATAAATCAAAAAATAATTAAAGAAAATAATGTGCAGTTTTAACAATAAAAGTGAATAAAATTGTAGCTATTTCTGTTTTCACTAAGTAATATATATACGATGTTATTGCGCATAATTTCAATTTTCCTTCTTTTTTTTTTTCATTTTGTAGTAGGTTTAGGTACTTTAAATCCGGAATGGTATATATGATGCTTCATTTCATATTATGTGAAAATACAATATAAAAATATTATATGCTAGTTACTAACATTTACAAAATACATTAATTTATAAGGGAAATTACGACAAATGCACATTACATTAATTGTTAAAAAAAAAAAAAAAAAACAGATATAACCGATTGGTTAATTACTTTACACTCTAATTAGCTGTTAAAGCAAAAAAAAATTTTTTTTTAATGATATTTCTATGCAAATATTATATTAACTCTTCCCAAAACGATACAAAATTGGTTAATTATGGTTAAACCGGTATCATGCGCACGCAGCAATTTCTTATGTAAGTGCTGGTAACATATAGAAAATATAAATAAATAATAAATTAAAACCACTTTTCAAGTCTATAATATATATTAGTTATACTTGGCAATCACTATATTATATATTGTCGTGCATGTTTAGAAAATTTTGAACTCTGCACAAATACTGTTGCGTACATTACTATTGTATTAACAACATTTATATTGTTTCACACATACAGTTTCATGAGAAAACATATCTGAACAACGAGTCGTATGTCTGTCTATATACAAAATATATACAATATATATTATATCAGTACCGCAACATACATGACTTACCATATTTTAAAAACCTGTTCCTTATTTTTCTTGTTATGGTACGTTTCTCAGTTAAAAAGGAAAAGAAAAATGTGAAATAGTGCAGTTTTGTTTTTCCTTTTTTGCTCGAACGATTTACTTAGAATAAAGAATATTGATGAACCCAAGTAGTTAAAGCCTTTTAATAAATATTATTAATCATAAAGTGGAGTAAAGAATTTTTGTGACTAATACAAATTTTGATTTATTTTCGTGATACATAAGTACAAAAAAAAAACATAGCTACTGTTCAAAAGTCAAAAAAATACTTTTTTTTTTTGTTATATAAAGAATATGCCAAAAAAAAAATTATAGTCGATTAAATATTGTTTGGTCAATTTTTTCAATAATTGCTCAGAACTCAGCAATTTTTCTGTTAGAAATTCCTTTTTCATTATTTCGAAAGAATGAAATAGTACCCCTATAATGTTTATTTTTTGTCGCAGGGTAGTAATCGCACAGAGAATTTACTGATTTTCCGAGGCGCATCTAATGGTACAATTTTACTCCCATACGACAACAGCTATTAACTTTATTCATACAAATAAAATGTAGCTACCAAACATAGATGCTGCAGCTAATTGCATACAAATTTTGTTTTTTTTTTTGTGTAATTGCGTAATTTTTTTCTTTACCAAGATATTTCGCTAACAATGTTTGTGGGGTATCTGAAGAAGTTTACAAAAAAAGTGGATGTTGTTCATAATTTTTTTTGTGCGACTTCGCTTAGAAGTTATTTCATATTTCGAGTATAAGTCAAGCACTAAAAAATACACATGTGTGCCTATATGTTTTTGTCCACTCAATTTTCAACTTTAAATTTTTTGTAAAAATTGTATGAAATATTGAATATTAATTATTTATTTTAATAAACATTATATACGCCTTATTCGATATAGTGTTTGTGTTTGTGTTATTGCATTTGCATAGTATATAATACTAAATAGAATTATCAAAAGAGTTTTATTTGCATTAAATTTATTATGTTTGATTTATAAAATAAAATTTGTTTTCGGACTAGCGCCGATCATTTAAATGTATATAAATAAATAAATAATTGTACCAGAAAGCCATCAATCGCGCATACTCAATATAAATTAAGTATCTATACCTAAAGCACTAAATACCCTAAAACAATAATACAAGAAAATTAAATTATTCAATACCTTTTACATAATTTAGTCATAATGAAATTTAAAACTCCTCGTCTAAATATAATAATGAATGAAGAGTGAACTAAACAGGAAAATTTCTTTTTATTGTTTTATTATTCATTATACTAAGAAATTAATTTTGTTGTCATGTTCATTATAATTTACAATTTAAGTATCATAGAAATTTATTGAATGGCCAAGAAAAACAGTAATCATAAATTAAAAAATATATATATAGGTTATAGGTATAATAATATAAAAAATAATATACTTAAAAATCTCTTGATCTTTTTGAAATCTATTTTTTTTTTAAAAACTTTCTGTGTGCAGACAGATTTACTCCCTAGTCAAAATATATACATTATAAACAATCACGAGAATCACTATGAACGAATTTCTTTTATCATTTCTTTTTAGACTTGAGGTTAAAAAAATAAAACTCGCGGTTCATAAATAATGGTTCTACATTCTGGGTCTATCAGGCCCGTAGCCACAGGTGGGCAATGCCCACCCTGGCCAAAAAACAATATATATAGTATATATATAAATAAAACTCATTCGAAATAGGTTGATCCAGTTGA
>JAABKK020023403.1:0-17638 GCA_011634745.2 Catotricha subobsoleta | reverse complement strand
AAATTTTTAGGAAAGATATGAAAAAATATTTTGTGTTCCATAAGTATATTACGTCTTTTTTAACCAAAAACAAAAACTTAAATTTAGAATTGAGCAACCCATAGCAGAATTTAAGGTCGGCGCCGCTGGTCTGGTACACGCTATAGAGAGATTTAATATTACCAATTAACTCGAGTTTATTAATTAGATTAGAACTTCGTTAAAATCATGAACACATTCTAGTCTACTAAATTTATGTGCTTGTATATCACCGATACACAATTTTTCATATTTCTTACTTTTTTTTTTGAATAATAGCGGCGGTATTGTTTTTTTTTTTTTAAATAGCTATCGTCGCTGCTTTTCAAAAGTAGCGGTCGCCACCGTAGTTGTATTAACTATCTCGGAGGGGTAACGCCACAATACCCATACGAGTGGAAATTTTTACAGTATAGATCTCCCTATGAAGTATGATTTTCACTTATTGCTTATAGACATTAATCTATTAATTTATTCTAGACTATTCATATATTATTGTTGCTATTCTTTAAATTTTAACAAAAATAAAATTCAATTATTCAATTTATTTTTATTTAACTTCTTTATTAATTATTACTCGCTAAAGTAAATTAAAATTAAACATTTTTCATAAATGCTAACTGAAAATTTTATTTATGATTATGAAAGCATGCATGAATTTTTAATATTTTCATTTCATCTGAATTGACATATCGCAAGGACATCATTAAGCTATAGTTTATCAAGCATTACATGACTACCTTTATCATATCTACTCTACATGCACAAAAGAAATCATTTATAACTTTGTTTTAAATAATTATCAGCTGTAGTGACCCAAAGTTCTTCTAGAGTATTGGCTGGTTGTGACCAAATTAACTGCAATAAGTCCCATCCAGCTTTTTGTGTAATCAAAACATAATCGTTTTCTGGATCCAATGTATATGAATAAGCACCGAGTACAAGACTTTGACACAATCTTGCAGCAACACAAATCTTTAATTGAGAATTTATATCGGTTTGATTGAAAATTATATTAATATTCTAATTCGATTTTTTTTGTTAAAATTGATAGATACCTTCAGCACTTTTATCTCATGCTCCGGAATAGTTCTAACCATTCCATAGCCAGCCATCACCAGTCCACCAGTTTCAAGATCCTCACTTTGTAATATCATATACGCAATTGTTATAGCTAACTCGAATACATAATACGAGTAACAGGTATCACCGAAATCAATAACACCGGTCACCTTATATTCATTTGGTTTTTCGGTCTGACTAACAATAATATTTTGCTCATTAAAATCACCATGAATGATTCCCTTCGCAAATTTATCCAAATTACCGAGAACATTTTTTTTGAATGCACCAATAACCTGTTCGACCAAGTCTTTTTTCTGTACATCTTTCACAGCAAACAAAAATTCTTCTAACCTTGGTACCGAATCAAGCATCCATAATGACTTATGGGTCTTATAGGCTTCATGTTGAAAATGTTTCAGGGCCACATCAATGGTTGCTATAAATTCACCAGCTTGATAAAATAAATGATTTGTTTTAATGACTTCATGAAATAATTTTCCAGGTTGAAATTCATATAGGCGAACAATATGAGTTGAACCACCAGTCTTCTCTAATGAATAATATTTTCCGTAAATATTCATAACTGGTTTTGGGCATTTGATATTTTGTTGCGCCAAGAATAGTAACAGTTGAGTTTGAGCATCAACAAAACTTTCATTTTTCGAATCCAAAGCATTCACAATTTTTATTATATAACCGTGAGGCCAGAAATTTGGAATTATTGGATTCTTAATATTTCTGAAAAAATATTTTTTTTAATATAAATATTGGAATATTTAATGCATTTCTATTTATTATTGTCGGTCATGAAGCGTATATAATCTATTCTTAAACTTAATGGAAAGTATATTAGACACTAAATTCATAAGGTAATATTTTTAAATTAAATAACGCTCATACTGAGCTCTTAACGTTAATAGATTTTTTTTCACTTTATTAATACAATTGTGCCTTGTGCTAATCTTTTATATTATTCATTCATATCATTCATTAAACTATTCGGTCATTGAACATATAAGGGTATTGGAAATGAAATAGCAATCTACTATTTTTCTTTTTTCTAATTGCATGAAGAGAAATCATATTTTTTTTTTTTTATATAATCATCAAGTGATATATAATATATATATATATTTAAAAAAAAATACTTATTAAAATCTTACACTGAAACTGATAACAAAAGGCACATGACCGAAAAAGAAAATATAACAAATATTCATTTATGAAATAATTTATCGGTAAGATCATTGTGCCCGCACCTACTTAACCAATTACATAATCATTATAAAATCCGCATTTACCTATCCACATGAATTAAAAAATTCCTATCATCATATGAAATTAGCTCTCCAATTTCTTTGGTTGTTATTCCATATAATCGTTGAGCAAGTTTTCGTGCATCATCTTCTGAAACAACTGGACGAATTTTGGTACCTATAACGTAATAAAATGTCCAAATTTCAAATAGATATTCAATAAACATATCCTCTGCATTTCCAGTCTCCAACCGGTAATACATGGCTTACTAATATTACTGTACCTGGTTTCAAAATATCATCCTCTTTTGGATGTTGATCTGCTACTTTAATTGAATCAGTTTTTGTAACCAGCTGAACAACATCCTCAGTTGTCACTGGTGGCTTCTGTTCTGGTTGTTGCTTCTGTAAATTTACTATTTGTATCAATTCAACTTCTTTTGGATCCATAATTAAACAGTAAAGTGATTTTATTTATTAATTTGAATTGACGAGACTTTCAACGAATTTAACCACTAGCAAAGATAGCTTTAACAAGACTAAACTGGCACTGATTAAATAAAATATATTAAGCTTGTGTGAGTTTTTTTCAATTCAATAAGGTAAATTTGTGTAAACACATTTTAAGTACTTACTTTAAAATTAGAAAGATTTTTATTGATGTGAATTATCACTATTATGTCTAAACACAGGGTACTGAGCATTCTTTTTTTTTTTTTGCAGCATCAAATTCCAAAATCCATGTTCATTTAAATACAAGCTTAGCTTGAAAACTTTTTATTAGAAAATTTTTAACACAATTTTTTATTAATCTTTCTTATATATTAGAAATTGCTGAAAGAAGCTTTAAAATAATTTACTAACTGACAAATAATAAAAGAAGAAAAACCTTAAAATAATATAATTTTAGAGTATTACTAAGATGTTTCTTTTGGCTTAAAATTCTTAAAATCTCTGAGTTTAGAATGCCTGGTGAAAAGTCTATTACATACCGTGTAGAATGGTATGAAATCCAAACCATGGACTGAATTTCAAGGTATATTTTCGAACCGTCATAACATAAAGAATATCTCTTTATGGTATAAAATATTTC
Organism: Catotricha subobsoleta; assembly: GCA_011634745.2. Taxonomy (NCBI): domain Eukaryota; kingdom Metazoa; phylum Arthropoda; class Insecta; order Diptera; family Cecidomyiidae; genus Catotricha; species Catotricha subobsoleta. Next base: position 14,206 of record JAABKK020023403.1, on the reverse strand, counting down.
ACACCAAAATGAGGTATATTTAATATTTATATTTTATATGTTGTAAGGGTTCGAAAATATATCTTGAAATTTCTGGTATATCTTATGAATTTCACACCATTACAGAGGATATGTCAATTTCTTTTTGTTCGCAAGGAATGGTTATAATAGATTTACTTTATTTATTATAATTTAAAAGAGTAATTCATTTTTAATTATTTATAACTAAATATCGCATAAATTTTAACTAAAATATGCTTTCACAGAAATTATTTTGTATCACCTTACCTTATCTATTAAAGTTAAGTACAATTTATTTTTAAAGTAAGTACCTAATCAGATGTAAGCTATAGAAGAATATATAAATCTTTTGTTATTTATTTTGTTGATAAAAATAACCAACAAAACATTATGATTAGCAGTGCGTAATACATACAATAGAAGTATATGTTTTATTATTATCTGCATTTAGAAATTCACTATAGCCAGCCACCAAATACATCAATGAGAAAATTGCTTAAAATGTTAAAAGTTGAATTAATTGTTTTTAATTTTGCATATTTCAAGTATATTTATTTATGTTCTTGAAAGCCATTAAGTTCAAATTTTGCTTTATGCTCTTAAAAGGTACTTCTAATAAGTCAGTTACTTGCCAATTTCTAATTATTGCAATTTTTGTTTGTTTGTTTGTTTTTTCTTTATATAGCAAAAACCTTCCAAAAAACGAAATCAAAACCATTCGATTTGAAATTACCTACAAATCATTTAAGTAGGTACATATAAATATATAGGAAAATTGAGCAAATAGTTGAAGAATTTTCGGTACTTACATCAGTTTATTTGTTAAATATGACTAGAACTAATCTCATATATATTATCATATCATTTCAACAACCAATACTTACATAATTTTATTCATAATGAAAATGTTTGCAAAATATTTAAATTTAAATTATGATGTTTTTGATATTATTATTATACAAAGAATTGTGTAATAAACATTAATAAAAGATATTTATATAGCGTTAGTATTATGGCACCGCAATGAATATCTGAGTGATATATATTTAGTTTTGTGTTTAAATATAAACAAATATAAATAAATGAGTAAATTATCTAGAACACATCACGATTTTCAGTATATGGCATACACCTCCACCTATTGTAAGCTAAATACAATTTGTTTTTTGTTTTTGTTTTGAGGTATCGGTTTTTGATTGGGGAGAAGTAAAATGATGACAAATTCGACGGTGTGTAAGTGTATATCTTACAGCCGTACATATTTTTCAATTAAGGCATTCATTTCATTATAAAGAATACCTGCGTCTACTAGAATCATAACAGTTCTCATGTTAATAGACAACTATAATTCAAACTCAACGGAAAAACGATTGACAATTTATGGAGCAGAGATATAAAACCACGCAAAGAGATATCTTTCTTATATAAGGTTATAAATATAGGAGATTTATATATTTAATGTAAGTGTTCAATGTGCTTTCTACCGACTACTAAATGCTAAATACTACTAAATAGTGTCTTGGCGATAAAATTTGAACATAAAGTTATTGTGGAAACCACAAGCATACAACCTCTACCATCAGAATACACCAAATACTTGCATAGATAATTTAAATTATTTTTTTTAAATTCTACTTTGTAATTCTGAAATATAGCAATGGAAAATCACTGAAAAATTGATTTAAAATTTTCCTTAATTCTTCTTTGTAAAGGAATTTCGTAACGGAAACTTACTGAATAACATAATTTTGAAAAGTAAATAAATGGTGAACTTACGTTAAAGTCGCTTCTTACAAACCGTAATTATATAGAAATACAATAAGTATAAAATGTTAAATGATTGAAAAACATGAAATAAACAAAAAGTATAACCGAAAAAGTTTAATCAACTGATTTGAAATAACAGCAAGAATTAATATGAAAACTACAACAACAATGCACAAAATTATTAAATTTCGGTGCCTATCTAAAATAAAACTATCCAATAATTAATTAAATTATATTATCTTTAACATTTCAATATGTCTTCTATTCCAATGTATGAGCAATGAGCAATGTATGTTGTAAATTAATTGTAATAAATCAATATTCTAGATGTATTAAACTGACAATAGTTACATTTGTTTATATTATTTATATTTATATATATATGTATTACATTCAACTCATAAATAAATAAATGGCCGCCGAAAATTTGTAGCCGACGACTAAAAACATCCTAAACGACGTAACAAAGAACAATTTCTACGGTTTTGTAACAGGCGCCTATAAAAATAACAGGCATATTATTTTCGTTGTTGCTGGTTTTTTATTTTTATATTAAAATAAAATAATATTGTGGAGAAAATAGAGCGCACAACTAATTGAAATTATTGTAATACTTACCAGGCGAACATGTTTTTTGCATGGTTTATTAAATGTAAACGCACACATTTTCAAGATGCCGCAAATAACTAAAATTTCAGATAGGACTTTTAGGCACGTCGATGAGATTTTTGATTAGGCGAACATAATAAAAGCAGATGTCGATTTACAATGAATTTATAGAAATTCAAAATATTTATTATAAGTTTTGGAAAGTTCTTTTCATAGTGTTGGAATGTCTTCTTTTTTTTTATTTTGTGTTGTTCAGTTTGAATAAAGAAAGGGTTAGCAAATTTATATGTTAAATTCATTAGTTTCGTTTTCCAAACGAACAGGGTTTCATAATATTGAATAATGTACATTTTCTGTACAGATTGTAAGCAGTATGTTTGAAATCGTCTTTACCTGTTCTCTTTATGCAATAACCATACGTACCAGTACCGCATACATATCACAACTCTTTCAATTTAGATTTTGTTTGAGGTATTAGTGTTTGACTGTTTATTAGCATATATATAGCATGGTAGAACAACTATAAGCGCTGCACCACATAATTTAACTCATGGAGGTAATAAAACTATGGAGAAGAAATATGCACATTTTTATATGGGTTACCATGAGGAATATTATATTACCTTCATGATTTAACTACACATATCAATAGAAATTAATGATACAGATATATCGAATGATATATTAATTGACAAATATTGAGCATATTTTCCACCCTGTACACTTTTTTATTTTTCATATATATAAACTTTATATATGTTATATATTTTTTTTTGTAGTTATCTTTTAACTTAATTTATTTTTTTAAATTGTAATTATTGTGTTGATTATACTTATTGTTTATTGTAGATAGACTTTGTTTATATTTATATTCTACATCAGTTCAGCATAGAGCTTATATAAGTATTCGTCTTAAGTTTGGCAAGGCATATCGATGTTTATCTGTCTGTCTGTCTGTATGTTTATAGCTATATAAAATTTAGCCATTGAGAAAAAAAAATAATATCGTCACAAGTTTTTTTTAATAATTATTTTTTTTAAAAAATGTAATAATCTTGAGTATGAAATAATTTACTAAATCAATATCTTTTCAGAATAGTACCTACATATAAAAACACTAAAATCACATTATGGTGCAACAAAATTATTCATAATTATTTAAATTCATTCAAGTTAATATTAAAATAAATGCGATATGACCAATTTGTGACTAATTCATGACCAAATGGTCAAATGTGGCACCACAATAACGACAGAGTGACCAATTCGTGACCTTTGGTCATTTTGTGTTCCTTGGGAATGTGATGTTTTCAAATTAATTTTGACTTCAAAAAAAAATCTTGATATGTAATAATTTAAAAATAAGTAATAAACATGTTTATTTATTAAACTTTTGCCAATTTGAAAGAAGAAAAAAAATTATCAATTTTATTCTATTCTGATTATGTTCCCGACGAGTAGTAATTTAACCATTTAACTTAAATTATTATAGGTCACAACTTATTGTTCTTTATATTAAATGTGCACCTTTTACGAATTATTAAAAAACAATAATGAAATTGCGTCATCGAGGGGTTGGACATTCTCCAGAATACAGAACGCACTTCGATTCGAGTAATATTCAAATATTATAAATATGTATTATGAATATTATGAATATGTGCAAATATTTCTGAATATTTCTGAATATTTTGAATATTTTGAATATTTGAATACAGAAAGCAGTATAATTGAGAGTAGCAAACCCCTCGTGCGTCACAATGTAAAGGTGACTAACTTATATTCGATTTTGTTAGTAGCCTATTACCACGGAACCCTGCATATATCCAAGAAGTTTTCTCTTACACTCTTCCTTAAATTTTTAAATGAGAAATAATTCAATATGAGTGAATGAATGAAATATTTATTTAAGCCAATTTTTAATCTTCGTCGTTTCCTCGTTAAATAAATTGCACAGTATTGTATGCTATGCTATATATTAAACATAGTAAATTGGTATTTATATCTTATTTTAAATACATATCGTATTTTGCCATTTATTAATTTTTAATTTTCTTTATATATAATTATATGTGATTATAGGAAGTGGGGGAGTCTACAGCCAATATCATTCTAATTTTTTCTATACGCTGCTCTTTGTGCGGTTTCACTACAATCGGTTTAATATATATAATCTGTTGTGTCTTTCTCTATTCCGTATGAAAATTATGCGAATTATTTCGGTTGGTTTCATTTGGGTTAATTAATCAAATATATACGAGTATATAGCAGCTTTAAATAAACAAATTTCAATTTTTAGAAATTCATTGAACAAGTTATTTAAAAACATATCTGTCCGGCGTATACCGGAGATTTGAAATACAGCTAATTAGGGTATTGCTTGTAATTTTAAGAATCTCGTTCGTAATCACAATTATTTACAAATAAATAAAAAAAAAAGAACATAAAAAAGAGATTATACTGTTAAAAGTTGTCATAATTTCTGCCAGTCAAAATGATCTCATATTTAACATTTAATAGAAATCTAATTTTAGTCGCCGAAATGTGTTTTTTCATAATTCAAGTTGAAAATATGCAAACAGTTAAATCAAAATGTATTATATTAGTAATTTAGTATATTAAGTGTTTTATTTTGATTTTAGATACATTTTATTTGGTATATGTGTTGGCGTTCATGAATTTAATGTATATAAGAATAAGAATAAAACTATTATTTATATTTGGCGTTAAAAACTGCTGTTCCTTATAATAAATAAAACATATAAATATTTCGATATCCGTCTACCTCATACAACTGTAATGTTATTCACTTATATTTTGTACGTAGTGTTTGCAAAATTATTTTTCTCCAAATTGCATTTGATATTCGACATTTTTTGCTCACCTGAAGCTAATACACCTCTCTATTTGTAAGAGCTTGGATGTCTGTATTTTATCTCCTTCCTGTTGATTTGTTATATGCATTTTAACTGAAGGGGTAACAAGGGCATATGTATATAATAAGATTTTTGTTTCATGATACCAGAGTGTTCTTCTCTCTTCTGTTCTATGTTTTTATCGATTCTTTTAGGTGACACGATTTTTTTGGTTCTCTGTAAGCTGCATATCTAAACTTATATTAGGTATAATATATAAGATATTATTGCCGCATGTACGAAATGATGATATATATAATATATATATTTATTAACATTAATATCATTGAAATGCCGGCTTCACTGGATAGAAAGAAAAAGATACCGATTGTTCTATACTCCTTCCTTTTTTCTTATTGATGTTATTGAAGTATGAGTCAGACAAACTGATGATATTATATGAGCAATATAAGTTTTTTTTTTTCATTAATGCAAATTTTCATTTTGATACGATTCGATTCAATGCGTGTTTAGTTAGAATAGAACTTCGCATCAGTTTGGTACAGTACATCATGCTTGTAGCATATCGGGTTTCAACCACAAATGGAATGTAATTTATTTTAACCGGTATTTAAGAATTTTTATTTCTTGACGTATTACTAACAAAAAAAAAACGTTGAGGTACTTACATGTTGCTTGCAACTAAAACGAATCAGATAATATGATTTCCATGAAAATAGTTCCGTTCCATCAATAGATTTTAAATACAATTTATTGTTTACTTTAACGAAAATAGTCGAAAAAAAAATGTTTAATGTTGATAAGCTGACGGTAGCAAAATAGCATTTATAAACAAATCGTGTAAGTATAGTAAAGTATATTGAAATAAATATATAAAAAATAATAAAATACGCGTCGCACGTGTTGACGTGCGTATAAAATACGGACCGTACACAATAAATGTATATGGTTGATTATAAAAAAGGATAATTTGTGTGATGCTTATTTTTTTTGTACTTATTATAAATAAAAGTAGTTCTTAAAAAAAAAATTATAATAAAAATATTGTGTAAATTGTTTTGTGTGAATTGTTAAATATTGTGTGTTAAAAATTAAAATGTCGGACAAAAATAGTGAATGTAGTAAAGAGACTGGCATTCCAAATGATGCGAGTGATACAAGTGCCACTGAAACGGAAACTAAAAGCAATGGAAAAGATGTCTTAGAACGGAAAATAACATTGATAAATGGTGTTGCTATTATTGTTGGAACAATAATAGGATCAGGCATTTTTATATCACCAGTTGGTGTATTCATTCAAATACAGTAATTATAATTTACAATAAGATATTAATTTAATGATAAATTTGATATTTAGGTGCAAGAGGAGAGAGGCCGACAGGGATGTAAATAGTGTTTGTTAATCAAAATCTTGCTAGAGAAATTTTAAAAAAGTTTTGAAATTATCAGAAGACACATGTTTTTAATCAACGTCTTATGAGAATATAATTATACACTTTATTGACTTTCAACCTCATCTCTCTGTCCCAATGTTTTCATTAAATCAACACTTCCTATGACTTAAATCAATTGTTTTTAAAATTGTTATTATGACAAAATTTATTTATAATCTGTCTGTCCACAACTACCGCTATCGAACTTAAGCATAAAACAAAGTTCTAAAATGAAAAATTAATTGTACCTACTGCAATATAAATTATGTGATATGCATTCTAAGAAATCTGTATAATGTATAAGTATTAAAGTGGTCAAATTTCATATCTATAAACTCGACATGTCGAAGTTTAAATGTATATGAATTTCATTCAATAAAAAAGAAAAACATTCAGAGTCATCAAAATTAAATCAAAATTTTAAATTAAATAATTAAATATGTTTTATATTATGTTGTAAGTATATTAAATAAATATGCAATTTTCGAAATTAGTGGTTGAAATATTTATTGCTGACGAATAATATTAAAAAGTCTTTAGTCATTGTTTAAGGTCACTGATATTTATTTTTCATCATCTTTTCATACCTAAAATTAGAGCTCAATTGTCTAAACACATCAATTATATATAAATATATATTTGTTTGCCATTTTATTTGCTTATATCCTCAAATGAGCCTTTTCCAAAATAGACAATAAGTATTATTAGTACGACGAGTATTATGACTTCAATCATTGAAAACGTTATTTATACTTATTATGGAAAACACCAATCATGTGCAAAAAAAAAAAAATTACAAATGGAATATTTCTTTTTATTATCTGTACTAAATAAATATTATGTATAATGAATAATTTGTATTGACATAGCATTCATAATTATAGAATATGTAGCCCATAACCATTAAATTATTTACCATTCATTTTAACATTTGTAATAATATATTAATTTAACGACATTTGGAAATCCAATATTGGATATAAATCATAAATATTCATTTATTTCCTATAATGAAAATTTTGTTGAAATAAAAATGTTTTAATTGCGGAATTTTCGCTTTTTGTGTTTTTTTTTTTTTGCAGAGGCAGTAAATATAAAATACGTTAACGATAAATAAAATAGAAGAAGTAGGTACATGGTACATCCAAATTATTATTGGAATAATTTATCGATCGTTTTTATATTGCTTCATTTTTAAGAAGAAAAAAAAACTAAGTAATGGGATTGTGATTTTTAGTTTTTGCTCACTTTCGTCTCCCATTTTCTCAGGGTTAAGTGGACGGTGCGCGTAAAGTTGGATGCAGAATCGAAATTGTAGGAACCGAAAATCAAAACCTAGATATTTTTATGTCTTATTCATTTAATTTTATGTCTACTATTTGGTTTGGATATCAGGTTCAATATCCTAAAAATATTCTCAATCTTTGATTCATAATCTTTCTAATTAATTTAATTACAATAATTTGGTTAATAATTATTTTGGGTATAACGTTTATCTAATTCTTACTTTTAAATATTTAAATGTTTGAAATTACTTAAAATTATTGAAATAATTAAATAGACTTTTAATATTAAGTGAATATTAAACATTTTTATGTTTGTTTATTTTCTTGTTTAATCTTCTTTGTTTTTTTATATCGAATTATCTTTAGTAACTTAAAAAAAAAAAACAAACAATTATTATAATCATAGCTAAAGGAGAAATGAAAATAAGTATTAAGTATTAACGAATGCATTACAAAGTCTGATGCAAAAATCACATTCCAATATTATGTTATACGGCAACGCATTTTATAACACAAAATATTTATGCTAAACAACGAATATGTACAATTCACCAAATAAAATCATAAATGCGTACCAAAAAAACAAAAAAACAAAAAAAGAATGAAAGAAAGAAAAACATAAAAACCAGTTTTAAGCCATATCATCCTTTTAAATTCAAAAATTCTTTTCAAATTTTTATTTATTTGTCAATATCATTTTCATGCTGGATGGAACCACATAGCGCATTACATTATGATACATTTTATTATAATAGCAATATATGCCTCTGTCTCTGTCTCTAATGTATTTAATGTAATGGTACTCTGGGTAATATGATATGCGCTGATAGGATATAGAAGATGTGTGTACGATATCCAGACATAAAAAAAAATTTAAAAAAATTTAACGAAAATAAAAAAGAATGAATATAAAATGTTAAATGCATAGCTAGCTATCATACCTGTTGTACCTTAATACCGAACCTGATCCTCCATAATAATAACAGATTTTTTTTTGTTTATTTTATTTTTTTTATCTCAGAGGCTTATTTTCATTTCTTTTATTTCTTTACAAAACCAACAGATCGGTGGGAACGTCACTATTAATATGGACAATATGTGGCGCGCTTTCAACATTAGGTGCACTGTGTTATGCTGAACTTGGTACATGCATTACACGTTCTGGCGGTGATTATGCATATCTACTTGTTGCATTTGGGCCACTTGTTGGTTTTCTTCGTTTATGGATTGCATTACTTATTATTCGACCAACTACTCAGGTAAATTTCATGACTCATTTTTTATATGACCGTATGACGGTAATTGAATATTTTAGATTTTCATAAATTTTAAGCTAGTTTCGTTTAGAGAGATTATTGAATTCTTTTTGATTATAAACCAGATTTTTTTTTTATTATACTATCAATTTAATTATAATTATTCTATTCACCTTATTTGATTGTTTACAAATGTAATACATAATGAAAAATCTATAACATTATCTGATTGGCATAAAAACAGAGGCGGTCTAACATAAGGCCTCTGGCTTATCCTTATAATTTTAAATAAAAATCCTCGGCCAATATTAAATAATTAACTTACGTCTCCTTTTGTTTGTTATAATACATTTTGGTTGGCATATAAAAACATTTCATCTGTTCAGATTACGTGCATCTTAAGCACGTCAACATCTTCATAATCAATCATAATCAATAAACTTACCAGAGATTGTAATCTTTAAACTATTCCAATTCCTATATAGTTATTTTTTATAAATCATAAATATAAATCCGATAATAGTTTTACTAAAAGCCTCAAAAACTTTAAAATGCAGATACGTCACTGTATTTTCCAGGCAGCTTATAATAGACAGTCCGCCCCTGCATAAAAATATATTTTTAATACCATATAAGTTGTTTTTTTTGTTGTTGTTGACATTGGGTTAATAAAAATATCACATTTCAAACATAAATAGAAATAATTACTTATATAAATATTAAATTATAGAAACGTATTAAGTCAAACCAAATATTTACCATAATTGACAGCTGATAGTTGATATTCCTCAAACAAAAGTTAATGATAATTGTTAATTAATAATATTTATATATCGCATATTGTATTGCAGAAAATCAATTGCACTTCATTAAAAATACAATTATTTTTTTTCCCATCGTTTATTTTAGCTGGCTAACTGAGAAAATTCAATTATTTTATTCAATCGCAGTACTTACCTATATTTTATTTCATTAATATTTATTTTGATTTTTAGTTCTATAAAAATGAAATAAAAAGATTTTTGTTTTGATCAGATATTTTGTAAATAAATAAAAAAAAAATAATAATAATAACATTATTCCAATGAATTTTCAGGCCATTGTTGCTTTAACATTTGCGGAATATGCTGCAAAACCATTTTTTCCAGAATGTAATCCACCAGATAATGCAAATCGACTTCTTGCCGCTGTGTGCTTATGTAAGTAGATTGAATTATTTCGATTTATAGTAAATTAGAAAATCGAATATCAATCGCTTAATTATAAAATTGAAGTGAAAATTAAAGGAAAATTCATTAATTTTGCTTGATAATAAATTTATAACGTAATTGAAATTGAATCCATTCTATATTTATCGCATTTTGTAGATTTTTTCAATAATTTGCAAGTCTATCAACATGGTCATTAAATATTTATTTATGACGAACTAAATTTGCAATAAGTAAATGTTTTATGACTCTGACAGAGCGCTCAACTTTTTAAAAAGAAAACAGTATATCGTAAAATACTTGTGAGCTTCATTAATGACCCAATAATCTTTCAGAACAAAACAATTTTTTATTATTTAATCATTGACATTACATCAGCTTAAATCATTAAATTAATCATTTTAATGTATATTTATTGTTTTATAAATAGCAGTGGGTGTTTGCCACTGTATTATAACAAAATTGTAATATCTCGTCAAGATGCAAAACGTCCCAGATACTTAAAAATTGTATGATTTTTTTTTTTTTATGAAATATTTATCAATTATCTTCTCAATTGATTAAATTCACGCTATTATATTTATCACAATTTAATAATTTTTGCAAAATGTTTAACTATTTCAATTAAAGATCAAGGAATATTTGACGCTCATATACATAATTATGGTAACATGTATAGAAATATTCATAGACGACACTATTGCACGACACCCAGACTATATACAATTTAATATTTGCTTTCTGTATAGTTAAGTTAATGATTAAAATTTAAGTGGACTCTGTAAAATATATACCTATAGTTGTTTCTCTGCTGGTTGCTGTGCAAACATATCAAATTTTAAAAATATATTTTGCAAACAATTTAATAAATTGAAGAAAACTTGGAATTATTAAAGACATCGCAGACAATCCTTTTCTTAATATGTATTTGAAATCTGAAAACAATCATTAATATATGCGTCGTTAAGCATATATTGCATATCATTTTAAAACAATGCAAACGAAAATTAACGATCCATTACAGATTACAAAAAAAGAAAGAGAAAAAAAACAACTGCGGTTTGTTTAATTTGTTTAAAAACACCAACAATGTAAATAAATCTATGAATGAATAAATATCATTGTGAATTTTATCATAAAATAATATCTATATACGTAGAGAACAAATATCAATAAATCGCTGAGAAATGGAGTCAGTCAATAGAGCATAATTATTAAGTATATATATTTTTGTGCGATATAAAATGACTTTATTATGTAACAACATATAGACAATAGAAATAGATTTATTCATGTTGTTTTTTTGTATGCATATAAAATTTAAATATTTAATATTAATATGATATTGATATTGACATTGACATTGTTATTGAAATCATATCAGTTAATAAATAAAGTAAACGCAATATATTTTATAGGAGATGAAAATAAACGCAAATTCTAAATGGCAAAAAAGAAATTGAAATATGTGACACGCACATAATGTGACTATTGACGATATAGAGAGTAAATTAAAGAATTTCATTGAGAAATGATATTCCAGTGAATGATTTAGCGTGTTTAGATTGTACGGATTCTATAAGTGTAACGGTTCAGCATAGAAGAATACATTATTTCAGTTTAATTAATTAAAATTTTATTTATCAATAAATGCAGTGGATTTTCTATATTCAACTATTTAGATATTAAGAATTATTTTTTTTTTTTATTTACCTTTGATGAAAATTTCTGTTTTCTTTTATCTATTTTTCAGGCATTTTGACAGCAATTAATTGTATGTCCACAAAATGGTCAATGAAAATTCAGAATATTTTTACAGCAGCTAAATTGATTGCACTAATTTCAATTATGGTGGCTGGAGGATATTATATGGCTTCAGGTTTGTACCAGCACTTATATGTTAATAGAGACAATAATATAAATTAACAATCAGTTCAGTACATTTAATTAGGTATAGATCAGAGATATTTATTTAATGTTTATTCATTTTTTTTTAAAAAAAAACAAAAATAACCCAAGAACTGATTGATTCTTATTTTGGGAAAAATTGATTGATTTTTAATTTGTGTACAAATCAAAGAGCAGGAGGATCGAAAATATGTAATTTGATGTTCAGATCGTACACAAAGTTACAAATCAATTTTATTATAGAATAAGAAAAAAAACATAACATTTATTTATGATTTATAATCAACAGGACATCTTGAAAATTTCGATAATCTCTGGGAAGGTAATTATAAGGCAGCCAGTTTGGGTGTTTCATTTTACTCAGGCCTATTTGCATTTGGCGGTTGGAATTATTTAAATTTTGTAACCGGCGAACTTATAGATCCATACAAGTGAGTAAACCGTTCAATTTTGTTTATTACGCTTTTTTTTTGTTGTTTTAATTTAAATAATGGAAAAATGTGAATAACCGAAGAAAAAGAATATAAATTCTAATAGCATTTTATTTCTTAGTAGAATATACTTACACATTTTATAGAAGAAAAATAAGTCCCTCAAGTAGATAGTTAAAAGAAGAAATGTATACAATAGCCGGGCACAGCGCACAAGTATCTTTTTCATATTATAAATTATTTATATATCCTTATAGGAATAACAAATGACTGAATAAATACATGTGCAAATAGAAAGCAAAGGCTCTTTAACTTCTTACTTTTATGGTAGGAATAGAGTACATTGCGAATACTCATTGTATTAAATTTATATATAAATATATGGCAAGATATTTATAGTTGTGTCTATAGAGATTGATAAAGTGAAAATACATGTTGAATTAATGCAAAGATATACTAAAGAAAATTTATACGGAAAGACGAAGTATTTAATTGAATTTAACAGACAGACACAGCAGATAAAACATTGATCAGTTTTGTTAGATATATTTTGAATATTATGTCAATCAACAAGTTGCTAGAGAATAGATATTAAATGAATTCTATTTTTTTTTCTTCAAGGTCTTAGTATTTATTTTTTGCATGAATAAATTGATTTTAACATCAAATTAATTAATTTATTGTTTTATTTAAATTGTTTGTCAACGGTTCGTTGAATTTGGTTTTGATAGATTTCGTGTATAATTTTCCTTTTTTCTAATAATTTACACAATGGATGTTCAAATAAATGCCTTGCTTGGCTTACGGACCCTGAGAATAGACCATCAATATGCTCTAATTAATGCATTACATTATAATAAACCGCATTATAAAAAAATAAATATTATCGTGTACATAGCGCCATAAATAATGGATGATATCTGAAGCAATCAATAATACATATCAGAAGAAAATGATTATTGTTCAACAAACTAATGATTTGCTACAATCAGATGTGGAAGAAAATGTAGCATTACATTTATACATTACGTTTACATAGAAAAATGTAATGCATTACATTTTCTTCCATCTCTGACTACAACGACGTACTTTTTAAAAGATGTTTGGTATATTTGATGTAAATATCACGGATATACAGATGGTCGACAAGCTGGTATACTGATTGCAAAAGCATGAAATCCGTATAATATTGAATTGCATATTAGAGTAATCTAGAAAAAAAAAATTGACTTAAAATGTATGAGAATAGATGTAGATGTTTTAATATATATGTACTATATGTGATTTCATTAAATGATATTTTACAAGAATTGGATATTATTCTAAATATTCAGTTAAATTAAATAAATAATTTATATATAAACCAATTATTACAATGAATAGTAGATAAATTACAAATAGATTTATGTTTCTGACAGTACAAAAATAGGCC
>JAABKK020023381.1:0-17647 GCA_011634745.2 Catotricha subobsoleta | reverse complement strand
TCTAATAATAATGTCAGTTGCTGAAAATTTTTTATAATTGTATCTCACAAAATGTAATAGGTTAAACAAAATACTTATATGAATAAATTGAATTGAATTGAATGAGTTACGAAATTCAAAAGTTATGGCCACATAAAAATCATCGTGGAAATATAAAATTGCTTAAAAGCTCATAACTTTTGTACCTGAAGTCCAATTTAAGCCAAACTTCTTAATGCTAATGTCTATTTAAATATGAAGTAAAACCATAGAGGACTCGTAAACACAAGCAAATAGGTCTTTTCTAAACGTTAGATCACGTATGATACACAGATATAGACTAAGATGACAGATTCGTAACATCAAGATCGAAGGCTCGCAGCCTTGGCCAAGTCGTCATAAGTAAAAATGATTTTAAACAGCAAATAAAATTAATAAATGAATTAATTTAAATTAATATAAATTAGCTTCAATAAAATAATGTTAAAAAAAATATACACAAATTTTTTTTCATGATTTTTCATCTAAATTTATCGTCAAAAAAGATAATTATAGACATATCTATATCGATATCGTTAACAATAGTCATATATCAATTATCGAATAGTCATATAATATTAGAGACTGGCACAAACGATTGATTCAAACATATTTTTTATTCAGTAAATCTCACTTGCTTAAATGTATGGAGATAGAAGGAATACAGAAGAAAAGTAATGCATTAAAATTTAATCCGTAATGCATTAAGAATTATATTTATTTTCAAAAATGTAATCTATAATTGGGCGGATTGCAGCTTTCACAATGTAATCTGTAATCAGTAATAATGTATTACGGATTACATTTTTTTAAAAAAAATTTAAACCATGGATTTAATAAAATTAAGTTAATTTAATTATCATTACATTTTATTTCCATTAATATTAACAAATCAATTAAATCAATTAACATTATGTCTAATGCCATAATATGTAGAAACGATTTTTTTTTTTTAGTAATTTTTCTATCGTAGAATATCTTTTATCCGTTTCGCAGCGTTTTAAGAACTCAGAGGTCCGAATAAGGCATTTTAAGTAGTGGCTTTAGTATATAATACTAAAGAAGGATAAAATCCGATTTTTAAGGATGAATGAGCCAATATAAAATGTTAAATTGTGTTCCAATGGCCAACGGCAAAGACTATACGATAAATCGATTAAATGAAGTGGCAAAAGCAAAAATAGAAACGTAATTCAAAATGTAATCCGCTAAATGTATGAAAATGTAATTGAATTACAATTACAAATTACTCATTTTAAAATGTAATTCATATTCCATTATGGGATTACAGAAAATGTAATGCATTACAATGGTAAAATCTCTGCATTTTTAAATACAATATTGCCATCAGTTTCTACTATTATATGTCTATTGATTAACAACATCGATTGAGAACAAAACCGTGATAATTTACGCTAACGTCCGTAGCACAAAACTATAACGATCTATATCGTAATATGTAGAACCTTCGAATTGTATCAAATTTGTATTAAATTTTTAATTCATAACATTAATAATTCATGCTCACCAATTATTTGATATGATTTTATAAATGACAGTTAAAAATATGTTCGTTAATACTTTTGATGAGCAAAAATCAATTATTTACATACTCGCTTACATTTAATGACTTTTCTCGGAATATCTTGTTGATAATCCATCATAATATGAAGTATAAACAAAATCAAAATATTATTCAAACAACGTACTATGAATATGAATTTGAATAATTACATAATAATAAAAAGAGTCTTATTTTACTTTAAGAATTATTTATTTCAGTCTGATTCCACAAAAAAAAAAAAAAAATGAAGAATAATAAAAATATTTGTGATTCATCCAATTTTTTTTTTCGTTTTTTTAATTTAAATTTGTTGAATGGTTAAGTATAATTTTGTTGAAAAAAAATAATATTAATTTGCGGTTTTGTTTGAACCCGTAAATTCCATAAAATGCCACGATTTAGTCTATAGCCAAGGTAAAAGTAAGTACATATACAATAATGTATTTAAGTTTAAGTGTTTTTGTATCAACTTATTTTCAATTTCTTGTTGAAACTTTAGTTTGAAAATATAATGGTCTTACATTTAAATATTTTAAGTACAATGACATGACATAAAAAGAAAAAAAAAACTTCTTTATTGTTAAAATAATAACTTAGTTTTTTTTTTTTATATATATATATATATATATAAAATTATTTGCCTGAGCAAATGCGACTCGAAAAACTACATATTATTCTTTACGAATTGTATAATGGTTTGTATGAACCGATAAACTTTTTTTTATCTGAATATAATAATAGTGGTGCAAAAAACCGTAAAATTAATTGAATTTTTTTTAAATTAAATTGATTATGATACAGATGAGATCAAATATAGCGTTTAACCTAACAAGATCTGGAGTGCATTAACCGTTTTAATAAAAATACGTTACATTATATTTGAATGTTTGAACCTTTATATTGCTTCGGAATTACTTAAAACACATTCATAGCTTATCAAAAAAACAAAAAAATTGATAAAAAATATCTGGAAAAATGAGAAGTTCCTTCTGAACGCTTAGAAAAATTCAGATTTTTTTTTGAAAAAGATAACGGGAATTTTACCAGCATTAATGCAGAGGTATATACTGACAGATATCAGATATAATAAACAATATCGTATGCTAACGTCTCCTCAGGGCCATTTATTAAAAAAAAAAACTTCATAACGTACTCGTATTTATTCATCTCTCGATGAATGGAAAACAATAACAAATCTACAGAAACTGAATTGTAAGTACACCTATATATACGATATGCATTCTACCGCGCTTAAAATCCAATATTTATGAATGAATATTATTCACCATAAGTAAACTAAAAAGAAGAAAACACAAAATAATTGAACATGTAGATTGTAGATGTAAATGATGCGATAAAATAATAAAGTATGAATGAATTAAATATTGAATAAATTCAGATATGATTTTAAATTCTGAATAATCTTCATCTTTTTTTTTTTTTTTTTGCATATATAAACAAAAATATTTGAATATTTGAAACTGGAAAAACTTAATACTTTGAATAAACATAACATAAATAACTTAAATATTATTAAACTAAACATATATATAATAATTAAATACTTACTGGTTAACAGCGATGACCAGATGAGCAAAAAAATCACTGGACCGAACGCTGATACATTTTGGTTTTTTTGTTGATGACGGTGAAGATGATTTTGCGGTTGTTTTCGCTGAATTGTATTCATCATATTATTTATTCACTTGTTTAAACTTAAATTAAATAAAGAGGGTTAGGCACCGTTAAAACCAAAATTAATGTGATTTTGTAGCTATATATATATATATATTTGTTACTTTACTAATGACAAAATCAAAACAAATATTAGTGCTCTTTCTGTATACACCAAATTATCTTTAAAGCGTAAAAACAAAATATATGAGTATATGACACTAAAATTAAATCGAGTTATTCAATTGCTAAAATTTTATTTATTATTATTGCACTTTTGCAATTGTTAATTTCTTATGTATATAAAATTTCTTTATACAATTTTTTTGAAATGCTATGATTTTAAATCAAAAAAATTTCGTTAACATTTTTTGTATGGTTTTATTTACGGTTGTTGCTAATTATTGCATAAATAGGGAAATCACCGTGAGTGCATCACACAGAAGAATAAACATAAACACACGACTACGTAATAAATGATATTTATAATAAAAATTGTTTTCTTTTTTTTTTAATTTTAATTTTAAAAGTAACCGGCCAACGCAACGATGTTTGTTTAACGGTTGTCCAAATAAAACTAAACTTAACCATGAAAGAAAAAGGTAACTTAACTTATTTTTAATTATAAAGTAACTAAAGGAAAGAGTCTTTGCCTTCTTGTTTAAACCTATACACAGAACACCAGCATACCAATACTGCTTTACATATATTTCGAGGTATTCAATTTTGTAATCAAATATTACACAGATACAAAAATAACTATATATATATATGTAAAATAAAAAAAACACAACAACAAAAAACTGAGAATTTTATAATCACAGAAGAAGAAAAAATTATTTTCTTGTTGCAGACCGAAAAAAAACAGAATAAGAAAAATTGAATTTTTGTGTTAAATGTGTAAAGCGAAAAAAAAGAAAAAAAAAAAAAAAAAGAAGATAAGTAGGTATGTGCGCAACGGCAACAACGATATTTTAAGCATTGTGTGTGGTTTTTAGTCAAGAGTCGTCGAGGCATACACATAGAGTATGGTATGTGCGCCGCTTCAGTAATCAAATTAAGGTACGTAAAACCAATTCTTCTATTCCACAATAATAGCTACTTATTTACTTAGAAATTCAGAAAGGTATTTGTAATTGCTTTACATTAAGCGCAAAGTAATTTAGAGGAAAAAAAAAACGAAACGGAATAGAAAATAAATATTTTTGTTAATACTCGCTCGTCGTTTGCTATCGTTGTTTGTTTAAAAAAAAATGGTAATGCTGTTCTATATTTAATTAAAATGTATTGCTCCAGATTTTTTATTTTGGCTCATTTGCAAACGGTATTGATTGACTATCAAATTTTCAATAATCGATTAAAATTTAACCAAAACAAAATGAAATGAAAAATATCATTAATTTTAAGTATAAACAACTTTTAAATAATTATAAAATAAAATATTATAACAAATTCGCAGTATTTATAATAAAAAAAAAAAAAAAAAAATTAAAAAAAAAATAGAAGCTAAAAGTGTTTTACAAAATAACATTATATATTCCTTCGTAACTGGATTAAAATAAACAAATAAGTTATAATTAGAATAAATTGTTTAAAATGAATTGTGCTTAAATTTAAACAAAATATTTGATTAAGAAGATTTTCATTTTCATTTTTACGTCAACATAATTTTTTATTTGTTTATTATTATTACTATTATTAAATATTATTACTATTATTTTTGAAATAATATTTATAATATTAGCCAAATTTTGATATGACTACTTAATTTGGTTTTCATTATAAATTACAAAAAAATAAAGTACATTTAATTGAAATACATATTGATTTGGTGCTAGACAATTTTCTGATTTCTGGTGTTCACTTGTAAAACCAAAAATTTAATAAAAATTTTGATACTTCTAACTGTTTGTATCCAAATGATAGTTCTTTCTTTTTTTGCGTATATCAGCAAAATAATAATATAATTAAAGAAAAAAAAAACCATGCAAAATAGTCAATGGTAATTGAATTGATGTCTGAATACAATCTAATTGTTTATTGCTAATAGCAATATTATTAATTATTCTGTGTAGAACGTAGCTATCCCCCCGGGTTCAACATTATTTCTTTTATTTGTATTTGTTCATTTTCAATAATAATATTCTTATTAAATTCAAAGTAGAAATTAGATACCAAAGGCTAAATAAAAATAGATCATCATTTCTTGGTTTCTATATTGTTTAATACTATGAACTTAAATAGAATTTGATAGCTACGCTCTGTTTTTTTTTACAAATTTGTAGCGCAACAGCATGATAGAAATTATAAATCTTTTATTCGATAATATTTTTTTAATACAAAAAAAGATTTGTTTGTGCAATTTTGAATTATCCATTTGAAGAACAATCGGTTCACAATTTTTCTTTTTTGTTTTTTTTTTTTGATTTTTATTTTGTTTTTGCTCAGAATTAACATAAAAAAATATTTCTGATACAAAAAATAACGAACTCTCGTTCATTTTTAAACTTTTTTTGTTCTTATTGATATTGAATATCTTGTAAAATGTTTTTTTAACTTAATTTTAATATTATATTGAGCAAAAAGTTTAATATTTTTATTGAGCTTTTTTTTCTTGAGTTTTTATTCGGTTATTATTTGCATATTTAAAATTTGAATTTAGTTTACGATTTTAGAAAACTAAACTTTCATTTTGTAAATAAATATTATAGTTGTGTGAAATAAAGTTAAAATTATTTGGTCGTTTTATTAAATATTTGCAAAAAAACTATTTGGTTGATTAATTAAAATGGTTATCGCCAATACAAAAATTATTAATTGACCAATACAATGAGCAATATTCGATTCTGTTTAATTTTTTTTTTTTTAAATTAAATTATAGCATTTTCATATTCATACCCATAAATTATTAAATAAATATCACACTTCAAAATTTTAATTATAAAGAGCCTGTCAATTTGTTTCATTTCATTTTATTATTTAACTTCTTTTTTCTTTTTTTTTTTTTTTGTTTAATTCACCTCAAAATTGTCTTGTCGAAAATTGCTTTTAAAATATATTTCTATAGATAATTAAAATATAAATTAAATTGTGTATCTATTCTTATGATCTAAGCTAAAACAATTAAGTTAAAATTACCTAATTTTAAAATATTTTTTAGTATTAAAATTAAGGCTGTTTTTTTTGTATTACATCTAAAATTACTTTTAAGTAGTTATTTAAAGAGATTATCTTAAATTAATATTCGCACTTTAATTTGGGACGTAATTGTTTTTAAGTCACTTAAATGTTCTATAATAGTTTGAATCATTCAATGGTTGATCATATCTGTCTGGATAAAGATGATATAATGATATGATGTGATATATTTATTAGAATTGGCCTTATTTTTGAAATTTCAGAATTTTGAGTGACGATTCTCCTGATTTTGTTCCTTTGGGTACAAAAACTAAATCTACAAAATATGGAGTCGATCGGACGAGCGGAAACCGTGCCGCTGGGAGTATGACGTTTGGTATACAAATCTAATAAAAAAAATAAACACGTGGTCGAAAAAAGGGACAATACCACCAAAAAAAAATATGGGGCTATATACCGCCGAAAAAAAAGAGGCAGATAAATGATCATAAGGATATCCACTATCAACCGCGCAATGTCCTCTAGTTCGTAAAAATTTATTTGCTGTGGAATCCTCAATTCAAAATATCTTTTCATAGAATTATATTCTGTTTTTTGTGAAATCAGGTTTGCAACTTGCTTTGATTGAATTGTACATTTTATAAAAGTTATGTAGTTTATGATGCTGAACCGAAGTTAAGAATGATGCTCTTTGAATTTCTTATTGTTCCATGCAAAACGATCAACCATTGACTGAATTAATATTATTATAAATTTATCTATTTTCATTATCCTAGTGTAATTATTATAAAGTATTAATCCAATAAATTTGTATATTTTATATTATTAAAGGTAGTTTTAGGACGGAATAGATTTCCATATTACAGTTACTTAATTGAATAGAAACTTTTGATTTTCTAGTCACTACTAAATAAGACGGAATGTAAAACTTGTACGTTACTGATACATACTAATGCATCTGTCAAAATCACCAATTACCATAATCGAAGAAACCCTCTTCAACCAATTCCGGATCTGGCATATTCACTAGACTACTAAATTCACGTTCAATATCTAAGACCGTATCCATGTGCGATAAACTATACGGCATTGGTTCAACAATAACATTTGGTCCACCATTATGATGATGATGATGATGATGATTAATATGATGATGGTGATTCATAATCGCTTCTGAAGTTATATCACTAGCACAATTACCACCACTATCAATCATCTTTGTTGATGATGTCGTTTGTGAATAAGGTATTGTTATACAATCACCACATAATGGTATATCACTGCCAAGAAATATCTGCGATGATTAAAACAAAAAATAGAAAATTGAATCAATATAAATTTCATAGTTATTGACGAAGATATTTTTGAAATTTGAAATTATTCCACTCACTTCATCTGAACAATCATTAATAACCGACGAAGTTGTTGTTTGCTCAATTATATAATTATCATTATTGGAATCTTCATTACTTATTCCACTGGCCTTATCAATGTTACAGTTAATAGCTGCAATATTTGCTGTTGATTCTAGTGTTGCTGTATCAATTATAACCAAATCATTAACAAGAACATTGTCAACATGTTGTTGTTGCTGTAATAAAATATGCTGTTCTTCGCCAGTATTACCACTGCCATTCATTAAATCATCACTATTTGCAATCGATGATGATATTGAAGAGGATTTTTCACTAGCACTACTAACTTTAAATATGTAGAAAAAAAAAACCATACATATAAATTCAATTCAGACTAAATTTCAATGATATTTGCTACTTACTATTACAACTATCATTGCCAATTCCAGAAGATACACAATTATTACCACTTCCGCTAAGACCACTATTGCTACTCCCAGTAATTGGCTTATTACTACTACGATAATGATAATGATGGTGATTATGATTATTAGAAAATCGACCAGATTCATCTCGGTTTTTCTTTCGGTTACGTATACGTTTTCTTTCACTTTTGGCTGTGTTCATTGATAGCTCCCAATAACCACCTTTACCTTTTTCCGTTTTATCACGAGCAATTTTTGTAAAACAGAAATGTAGCGATAAATTGTGACGTATTGAATTCTAAAAGAAAAAAACGTATTGAATTACTTTTTTTTAATTTTAAATTTGATTCGCGAATAAATCATTTGAACATTAGTGAATTTTGTCTTAAGTCCATACTCCACGTTAGTTAATAGCAGCTGAAATTGCGGCATTTTTTTTGAATATTAGACCAGGATATAATGACGAATTTTGGTAGCGTGAAGAATACAACAATATTTCAGCCAATTTTTTCCAAAAAAAATTCGACAATTTCGTAGAACTTGTTGCTGAAATGAATATTGCTGTTCTCTTTATATTCATTTAATTTCTTGTTTGCATCTCTTTCTTTTTTATAAAATTTATTTTCAGCTACTATTAACCAACGCGGAAAAATACTTATAATTATGAATAAAAAATTAGAAATAATTATTAGAGTTTACTTTTGTCAGTAGGTATAAAAAATGTGTGACGGCTAAGGGACAAAACACAAAAATACATAATAGATACAAAGTTTTGGTCTTTAACTGTCGTTATGCACCCTGTCTCATTATATTTTATAGAAATACGGATAACTATTTTATCATTAAACTTACATTCCAATTTTTATTATATCGAAAATATGCAAAACGCTCCTGTATCCATTTGCAGATATCCTTCAATGTCATTCGCCCATTATCCATCATTGCCATAGCAATAATTTGTGCATAATTAAACGGTGGTTTTTCCAGTGGCTCAGTTTTATAAATATGTTCCCGTTCAGCATAATTGATTTGGCTTCTATATAAATCATCATAAAAATATTAAAATTATAACATCTTAAACTTTAAATCTAGCTGGTAGACACTGCTTATTTTTATTATGTAAAATATGTATATAAATTTAAGGTAAGTCGAGTAAAATAATCTAGCCATTAAGTAAGTATGTATATTGTTGACTGGTGATTCAAACCGTAGATATTTAAATTTTAAAAACAATAATATTACATATTAACAAAATCATAAATTGATTTTTGAAAATTTGACGATCTCATTCGATTTCGTAGTGAAAACTACAAAAGTAAAACGGTCCACTGAAAGTAGTACCATCAAATTTCATATATATAGATAGTGTCCGTGGAAAAAATATTCGATCCAACCTAATATTAATATAGAAGAGAGTCGAAACAAATTAAACATACAGTAAATAAACATTATTAGATTTATATACTTACGAGCATACATGCACAGTGGGGCGGAGGGGCGTGTCACCCCCCCCCCCTGAGTTTTGAAAAAAATCTTACTCTCTGTCGATTTTGCCGAAAATAGTATCTTTTTTTAGGTTTTAAACAGAAAATAATATGTTTTTTAAGTTTCTGAGAATTACCCTATCTCGATTTTGAACAAAATAGTATCTTTTTTAGGTTTGGAAAAATTACCCTACTTTGATTTCAGAATTACCCTATCTCGATTTCCAAAATACGATTTGCATACAGCGCGGTTTTTTCGCGGTGTTTTGGAAAAAATAGTGTCTTTTTCACTTTTTCAAAAGACGATTTGCACTCACCGCGGTTTTTTTTCCTCGCAACTTTATTTTGAGGTCGTTTTGCAATCGTCGATGGAAAAAAAAGGTACCCTATCTTAATTTTTCAAATGTACCCCTCTCTGAAATCAGAAGCGTGTGCACCTATGCTTACGAGTAGCATATACGAGTACTATTACTATTAAATACGAGATTAAATATAAGATGACAATGTTTTGTAATAAAAGTTTCGAATGTGCCAGGCCTGTAGCGTGGGGTGAACGTGAGAACATTGCCCCCCCTGAGAAACTTGTTTGCCCCCCCCTAGACAAAAATACGATTTGCGTATAGCGCGGTTTTTTTCGCAATATATTTTATATTCACTTTTGGTTTTATTCAAAACTTTTTGTAAATTAAAACTTAGAAATAAAAAAAAAAAATGCTACAGCAATTTTCGATTTAGGATCAAAAATATAAAAATTAAAATTCGCAGGCTGTTCCAGCTGAAATTCAGCATGCAGTGTTTTCTCGCCACGAGAAACTAACTGAACCAAAAGCAATCGTAACTTTGCATAAGGTCACAATAACCGGCCAACAGCACTAATGTCAAAAACCTAAGACCATCGAAGCATGTTTGTACTCTTTCTGAATTAAGTCTTATTTACTTGTGTGTAAAATATATTTCAATTAAGTAAAAGCAAAAACAAGAATAATTTTACTCACTGTTTTACTTGTATCATAAATTTATTAAAACGTTCCTCAGATAAATCACGATCCGATATAATTGGCTCTAGGCATCCATCGTCATCATCAATATCATCAATAATACAGCTACTAATACCTCCAATAATGTTATTTCCATTTGCAGTAGCATGACTTCCACTACCACGCCCATTACTTGCCGCATTATCAGACCAATTTGTTAAATTTTTCAAATCAATTAGCCAACCTAAGTTTGTTAATTCTTGTTCTGAAGAATTACCGCCATCATCATCATCATCATCTTCATCAATATCATTATCGAAATCATTTTCATTCTCATTTTCTTTTTCTTTTTCATTTTCAAAATCTTCGGCATTAAATTCATTCAAGCTATTGGCCACAAGAAATTCATCATTAGTACTACCGTTAAGAGTTTCATCACCCTTGTCGGTTACATTTGTGTCATCATTAATATATGATGTTGCTGTTATCGGTATTTCGTTCAAATCTATTGTATTATTTGTATCAATTGTTTTCATTAAAACGTCATAATCACTGTTATTATTATAATTACTATTTGATAATCTACATATTGATGCAGCTGATGTTACCGATATTGATTCATCTGCTGTTGTTTGACAATTTTGTTCGATAATGCTGTTATCGTCAGTAGAATCCGGATCGCCAGTTGCACTGTCATTAATATATTCTTCAATTATAATTCCATTAAAGCAACCGTTAAAAGATCTATGGTCTTGTTCTAATAGCGTCTGATGTTTTAAATGATGATGGTGCTGCTGGGACAAAGGACTTGAATTAGGCGTTATAGGTAAAATAAATTCCTCAACAGTTGATTTTAGTGCTGCATCCGGTTCCGAGAGGAACGAAAATGAATGTGGTGATGTTGTTGACGATGTTGATAATGCTGGCAATATCATCATTTCTGATGATTCTGTGGTGGTTGTTGCTAATGTTGTTGTAGCTGATGATGTTGATATAAAATTTACAAAAACATATTTACAGTCCATTTTCGTTTCTTAGCTATTTAATTAATCATCAAACACTTCGCTTCTTAGTTTCTTTTTTCTTTTTATATTTTATTAAATCGTCTTATTTTTAATATGTGTTTTGTTTTAAATACAACACAAAAAATACTGTTTTAATTTAATTTTATGAGCAAAATATTTTATTCAATAATTTTAAAAATATGTCGCATAAAATCGTCATGATGTAAAATTCATACTCGGTTCGGCGGGGATCGATATACAATACGGCGAAATTATATGCAGCACTGCTGACCATCACATCATTCATCACATTTTTCTTCTTTTTTTTTTTTTTTACTTATAACTATAGTCTATATCACTGTTTGCATACTAACACGATGATGGACGATTCGACGTATTTTACCATATAGCTCAGTAATTGAACATTATTACACAATAATGATTAAGTATATTTAATATTCAAATAAAAATTATTTAAGCCACAATTTTTAAAATAAAATGATAAATAAATTCGTAATAATTTCTTTTATATGTGATTTGATTTTTTTAATTATTGCAATTGTAGGTACACTTAGTATTTAATAATATATTCACAAACAGAACAATTATAAACATTTATTGCTTTTTATAAACGTAATATTATTAATTTTTATTGAAATGTTTTTTTTTTTTTTTGCTATGCGCGTAGTTACTTATTTAAATGTAACATGTACGAGAAAATTCTTTTTCCATAGTCCACCAAAGTCAACAAACTGCTCAATAAATATATGTCCACAATAATACAATTTGTACCAAAAATTCAAATATTATTTAGATATTTTATAAATTTACAGAGACCACACACAGCCGCAACTATTAATTTAAATGATAACATATATATTAGTTAATATTAGTATGCTTGGTTTGGTGGCTTGGACAATGATTCAACCACTATTACAGGTAAATAAATACAATAAAATAAAATGTGAAACAAAAACTTACGGGGGTAAAAAAAAGACAGAAAATAAATAAATAAGTAAATAAATTAAAAAAAAAAAAAGAAAAAATTATATAAAGAGTAAACCTAAATACCTAAGTAAGAGTGTGGGTGGTTTAGTCACATCACTTTATATTCTTTCTTCTTTTGCTTTTTATTATTATTATTATTATTATTATTATTATTATTATTATTATTATTAATATTATTATTATTATTATTATTATTAATATTATTATTATGTAAGTATTATTGTGATCCTGATATTTGTTGTATATATAAATATAAAGAAAATCCTATCCACCCTTTACTATTACTAGCACCTGTACCCATTATATATATATATATATATATATTTATAGTGGATACCTGTGCGTCTTTTGTACAATATAGTAAATGTATGTAAATAACGGACATTACAAAAAGCAACGGTATTAGCGTGGTAAAATTGTAACAGAGGTACAATGGAAGGGTGATGTTCACATACAGAAGTACAGTGACTGGACAGGTGTATTAGATCGAGGTTAGGGGTATAAATGTCGTGTATTTCATTATTACGTACATATGTAACAATGTAGCATAGCGTAATTTACACACAAGTAAAATAAAATAATAATAATAATATAAGTTGAATAGAGGAACATTTTATTATTGTAGGCTATTTTTATTTTTAATAAGAATATAGATTTAAAAAATTTGTTGTACCCTACTGCAGTGGCGGATTGGTATGTGATTTACCTGTTTATGTTCTTTTAAGTTCAAACGATTAAAATAATGCTAGACATTAGAATATTGTCCGAAAACGACAAAATGAATAAAGAATCGGTTTTATTATCACATATTTAAAAAAATAATAATAAAAATGTGAGATACTATTTAATGTAAAAATGAAATGCTCGATATAAGTTGAGTATGGAGGTATCATCGATCATTAATGATTTTCTCGGCCAATATTTCTTGAGACAAATATATTATGTTGGGTTCTTCTTTATCATCGTACATTTCCATTTCAATAAAATGTATAGTATAAATATATATAAAGTGGTATGACAAGTACTTACATTATCGTATATGTATTAGTAACATGTGCGTTTGTAATATTTAATTGAGCATATACTTATTACCTCGCTGAACCTCTGATCCATTTTTCCATATACACAGGGTGTTTAAATTAAAAAGCCCCAGAGCTTTTGTTTTCTAACTACATAATATTGTATTTACTATTATGAAATCAATGGAAAGGTTTTAGAGGCCCATGATTATGGGAATATAAGCCACTTCCTCCATGACAATTGAATGATCGAAAATGGTCACTTTTCTTTGTCTGGGCAAAAAAAAAGTTGCAAAATGAAAAAAGAAAAGTTTTGAGTCTAATTTTACATATATTTTTTCCAACAATTTTTATAAGCCAAAATTGTTTATTAACTTTAAACGAAGTTGAAACGAACTTAAGAGCGTTCAGGAAGGAAAAAGGGAGAAGATGGTTAGAAGTTTTATTTCCCCTATTAAAATAGAATGTATGAAAGCAGGGAGGCGAACCCGAAGAACCACACTTCGCTTTGACACCGAACCCAAAAAACCGAGACACTATTTTTAATTTTCAGTACCGAACCTATTTTTATTTTTGTAAGAACCGAACCTTTTCTAAAACTATTATTAAAAATCATTTAATTTAGCGCGAATTTAATTTACTGCGAATTATAGATCTCAAAATTTATTTTTCCGAATCATTTCTTACAAATCTACTATATATTTCTGTAAGTATGTATGTCTGTCCAGCAGATAATCAATATATATTCTGAACATTTTTACTTCATGGCCTACTATAGTCAATTTCTTTGAAAATAGATAATGAACATTGAACAGCCTACTTGATTAAGAAATCAATTTTTTAAATGAATTGAAATTTAAATATTTTTTACTTAATCAAGTTGCCTTATTTGTTTAAAATTGAAACATTTCGGTTTAAAAACAGTATTTAAAAGACGTATTTAATCAACGGCTTAGGAGCTGTTCATATATTACGTATTGCGATTTTTGTCTGTTTTAGAGACTTCCCGCATCCCCATCGTAACATTTTTATATGGATTTTTTTTCTTCTTTTATATGAACTGTAACACTTTACAAACTTCCCCCTCCCTGAAAAGCGTTACGTAATATATGAACAGCGCCTTAAAAAGTACAAATTAAATATGACAGAGTCGATTTTGAAAAAAATAGTACCTCTTTTAAGTTTGAAAAAATTACCCTACACCTCTCTTGGAGGACAAAATTGTTTTCCAAAAGTCACTTAGGGTTTTTTCGAGGTTTTCTTGTAGAAATTTAAAGCGACTTTAAGTGCCCATATAAACATATCTTTTAAAAAAATGAAATGAAAAATGAATCAGTATATAAATAACACAAGAAAAAAAAATTAATACCAATATAATGAATGATTGCATAGAATGCTATCCGCAAGACAGAACATGCTGTAGGATATTATGCCTGGGGTTGTCTGATATTATGATGACAGGAATGTTTAATGGCATGGGATTTCCGAAAATATGTGATTGTAATGCTTGAAGTTTTATAAAGATAATGTTTAATATTGTGATGTGTGGGGATGACTCTGTATATGTGATAATATGATCTAATGGCATGGTATGTCCATAGATGTAACGAAAGGTAATGCTTGAAGTTGAGTAATGATAATATTTAATGTTGCCATGCGCAGGATGACTGTATTTATTGAAAATAAAATACTGAAGAAATGGATATTTGAACAATATAGTTTATCAGCCGCAGGATCTAGCAAAAAGCAAGCGAAGCGAGTATTCAGCCAGTATCTAATAAATACATGGAATTTAATAGAACACCCCACAATAAAATTTGATATTTGGTTAACTTTTGTAATATTTTTTAATATAATATCTAGACGTCCGAAAAAAAATGTTACTATTGGTACCACTTTTGGGATATTATGAACGAAATTTATTTTGGATAAGTTTAGTTTCATTGTCAAAAATATTTAATGAACGGAAATTCTTTGTTTATATTTTCATAGAATTTAAATTTCTCAGAAATTCCTTATTAAGTTTTTGTTAACGATATTTATTTTTTAAAAAATATCTTCATCTATAGAATGTTCAACACATATTTCTTAGATTAATCTAAGATTTTTTCCATTAAAACAAAAAAAAAATCATAAATTCTTATCCATTATGGTCTTCTTTAATATTAGAGAATTATTCTGTGGAAGCCATCGATGGTGAAAATTGTTTTATTTTTCACAGAATTATAGTTATTTAAAACAAATAGTTTCGGGCGAGTTGGAAATAAAACAAAATATACACAGCATATGTTTTTGAATTATTTTTTTATATTCATTTATAATATTTTATTAAGTCTTTTTTATACATTATTTAAAGTTGTTCCGGCTAGAGTTTCAACAAAGAGCATGTATAGGTATACTAAAAAAAAAGTCAACTTCATACAAATTTGTTGATGCCAATTTTGGTCAGTTTTAGGTAGGCGCGGACTGGCCCAGGGGGATAGGGGGACAACTCCCCCGAGGCCCCACGTATATTTAATTTTTTTTATTTTTTTTAAACTATTTTTTTACAATTTTTCATTTTATCCACTTATCCAAGGCCCCACGCATATTCATAATTTTTATAAATCCACCAAAGTACCTTTTCGCCGAAGTACCTTATCGCCGAAAAACTGTGAAAATGAATAGTGTATATGTGATAGTAAATATGATGTGTGCAGTAAGCGTTTCTATAGCGATTTTTGAGAACTGTAAAAATGAATAGTGTATGTGATAGTAAATATGATGTGAGTATATCATGAACTTTTTCATGCAAAGAAAAGAAAATGGGTCCACATAGAAAAGCGTAAGTGTCTTAAAAAGCATTTCGGCTAAAAGTTATTTCGGCGAAAAATATTTTCGGCGAAAGGGTATTTCGGCGAAAAAGTTTTTCGGCGAAAAGGTATTTCGGCGAAAAGCACGGGCACCGAGTCTTGCAAGATGGTGGAAGATTGAAGACTTTTTTTTTAGGTCTCTAATACGATTTGCATACAGCGCGGCAGGGGATAAAATAACGTGCAGTTGGGCTGAAAATCTGCAGTTAGCCAGAAAAAAATATGCAGTCAGGAATCTCAGTTTCAGCGGGCAAGATTTGATTTTTGCACTCAGCTATCAGGCATAATAATTTAACTTCAGGTTAATACGATTTGCATACAGCGCGGTTTTTTCCGCGGTATTTGAAAAAACTGAAGACCTTTTTTTTTAGGTCTCACTTGCATTTTTTTTTTATTTTAATTTGAGGCCCCGCTGACTAACTCCCCCGAGGCCCTTAGGGCCCCATCCGCCACTGGTTTTAAGGGATGGGATAAGCTTCTATTTGAGCAGAAATTTTAATTTTTCCAAAAATATAATCAATTTTTGTATGTACTTTATGAAAAAAAATCATATGAATTTTATTTTTTTTTAATTTTATTATTTTTAAGTTATCGCCTCCTTATATTTCCGCCTTCTTTTTATATTTTTATCTTTTTAAAAAACAAGATACCAATGGATTGGTAACTACACGACTTCTTTTTAGTAAGAACTAACAAAACACTTGGTAGAAAAAGAGGGAAATTTCGCCGAAATAAAAATAAAAGCGGGCAAACTTTCCCCAAATTTGATGCGTTTTTGCCGACCTTTGGTATATAAGAAACAATTTTACATGATCACGTTGTACATGAAATCAGAAATTCCCAGCCAGAAATGTTTAATGTAATCAAATCTATCCTATCTGATAGAGCATTCCAAAAAATCGCCAGAAGCATTTTGGACAAAAATAGCACCTTGCATTAAGGACTTGAGTTTTTTGAATTTTTAAGCATTTAAAAAGAAGGGCATACCGAATTCTATAATCGCTGCATACTCTCTAAAAAATATGGATGTAAGAAAGTAATAATAAAGTATTTTTTTTTACTTTATTTTACTTTATTCAAAGTAATTACGCCTTTAAAGTAATATTTGCTTTGATTAAAGTAATTTATA
>JAABKK020023370.1:0-17647 GCA_011634745.2 Catotricha subobsoleta | reverse complement strand
TATTTTAGAGTAGCTCCAATGCTCTCGGTTATGTTTATGTATTTCGACTGAAGGTTTAACTTACGAACTCAGATGATGAAATAAAATGGGTAGATTAAATAGTTTCGTTAAGTTAAATATCAAGTCGAAAAGTTGAATGGAAAAAGAAAGTTAACCTGCTGTGTTGTTAAGTGAAATTATGATTTCTGGCACAGGCTCTATTGGCAATTTTTTTTTCTAACATTTCGTTCGTACGAACCTTATGTACCAAAAAAAAAAAATAAAGAAAATTGTGAATATATTTTGTGCTATCTATATACAGATACACCTAAATTTTTTGAAATTATTTCAGTGTAAAATATTTTATTATAAATATTATCATGCCTAGTTTCAATCTATAAAAAAAATATTTTAATTATACAGATAGCGCACACGCTCTTTTTGTTCGAGCTACTTATTTGGTTTGTCATCGATTAATCTCATCATGGAAAACCGATTTAAATGTTTCGCTGGCGGCATTGGAACTTCTTTCAGGATTAGCTCGCATGCATATTAAAGATTCGGGTAAGAAAACATTAATAATGCTCCTTTTTTATATAAAAAGAATTCAATAAGGAGTAAGTACAAAGTACATATGATTTGTTTTGTTCAAATACTGCAGCTAAGAAGTTACCTGGTAATATATGTCATTATAGTAAAATAAACATAATAATAATAAACTATTTGCATATAGTTATTTATTTTTTTTAAATTTTTAATAATTTTTTTTAGATTCTCTTGAATGCAAACGTGCAGTTAAATGGATATGTGATTATATATGCTATCAATGTTCACGACCTCCTCCTGCACATAGCAAAGATTTGCATAGTACTATTGTTGCTGCATTTCAATGTACATCTGCTTGGCTCATGCAACATCCATATTTATTACAAGATAAAGATTGCTTAACCACCGTTGTAGAAGTTGTTGAGTTAGGAATATCTGGATCTAAAAGTATCGGTAAACCAGGTGAACCGATAAAATTAAAAGATGAGAAAGAATTAAAACCGGCTTCAATGAGAGTTCGTGAAGCAGCCGAAACATTACTTACTCTAATCCTAGAACAAGTTGGATATTTTCCAAATGAATGTGGTCCACAGTCGGTGTCATCTTTGCTTGATGAAATTGCTTTGTATAAACATTGTAATTCCATTCCGGGGGAAAATAATGCCGCATCAGTTACACAGGAACAAGCCGTTCAAAAATTTCGGTATTTCGTTACTGAAAATTCTACGATTTTAGCATTACTCGAAGAGCCATTAGGAAATGATCAAGATCCACAACCAACAGTTACATGTAATTTTATATATTATAACTTGTAGTTAAAATTGTTAAATAAATCTATTTTCAGTACTAATAAGAGGCCCATTTGGTCGTAATGCTTGGACAATGCAATTAAGACATTTGCCTCGAAGCAAATCTGCTTCTAAATATCATCATGCCTCAAATCCAGGCCGACCAGTACCAATGAACGATAAACCGCTTTTAAGACAAGAATTTGAACAGAAATATTTTCCTGATGGCGTCGATAGAGTTCCTCAATGTGTTGCTGATTATTCGATTCCAACTCTTGATGCAGTCATTCAAAAGATTGGTAGCAAATCAACACATCAGTTAGTTCAATTGTTAGAAAATCAAACTGTTTTTGAAAAATTAGCATGGGCTGAAACTGATAACTCTGATGATAGCCTGGGGCATGCTCAGGAGTCAGAGCCGCCGGCTGTATGCCATGAATTTCAAGCCGCTCGACTGTTCTTATCTCATTTTGGATTCTTGTCAATAGAAGACGATAAGTCACCAGAAAAAACTGAATCAATTCCATCAACACCACTTCTAACAGTTCTTGATACAAAAAAACCTGGTTTCTCAAATGAGCTTTATTTATTGGATAAATTGAGCCCCAGAACCAATGACACATTGCATATATTCTACGTTAAAGTAGGACAATCTACCGCAGTAGACATTATAGATAATATGTCAGACACAAATGTGAATTCATTAGATAAGCATTTTTGGCATATTCTCTTGAGTTTAGGTTGGCCAGTGGACGTTGAAGAGCATGCAGGATGGACGGGATTTCTAAACACTAGTTGGAAAATTCGTTCTAATAACATATCTACAGAAAGAAAAGGTTTCAACATTGGTGGATCTGATGATATGAAATTCAATGGTGAAAAACGAGTTCTGTATTGGGCTGATGTTGCATCTGAAATCGCGTTTGTTGTGCCCACAAAATGGAATAAGTCTGATGATAATGCAGACGGTAGTTGTTTATCTTTAGCGTCGTCATCATCAACAGATAGTGAGAAATCTCATACCGGCTGGTACGATCGGAGTGGTAATTTGTCACAACAAAGTGGTTCTAACAAAGTTCCAATAGGACAAAAGCCTAGAACGTTATCATTAGAATTGGACAAATCTAAAGTACAAGTTACTAGTAGTAATGATCCTATACCACCATCAAGAAGACGTACGTGTGCCATTAAACCATCTCTGTTGGGTCAAACTGGTACAAAACTGTTGTTGGTTTGGCTTGAAAGTTTTGAAGATAATCTGACGTTTCCTACAGGTTTTTAAAATTTAGATTTTCATAACTTTAGACATAATTATTTTAAATTTGTTTTCATAGATGATATTTTGACATATACACGTACTGGTGAGGAACAGCAATCAGGAGCAATGCCACGAGCGAATGATTGTCACATAATCTTTCTCCACTCTTTAAATTCTGGACTATTACGTGTTAAATTGCAAGGACCAACTGGACGTATGAACTTTGCAACTCCTTTAATTGATGGGATGGTTGTAAGTAAACGTGTTGTTGGAAGTTTAGTCCGACAAACTGTTTATAATATGACAAAAAGGCGACGATTAGATAACGATCTGTATGTATTAAATTATATGATTGGAATTTTTAAAAGATAATTTCAATATCATTTTCATGTTTCAGATATCAACCGCCACATGTACGACGACGTTTGAAAGTACTTGACATGGTACATAAATATAAATTAGATATGACCGAGCCAGAATTATTAGCGCATTTATTTAAGACTTCAACATAATATTTTATGTACTTATTAATTATTAAATATAAAAGGAATAATCTTCGTTATTTACAAATGAAATTACATAGTTCGTAGCAGTATTAAAAAAAAAGAAAGTATTTTACAGCTAACATTTACTGTATATATTATATATATTTCTCTTAGTTATTTATATTATATTTTAGTATTTTAGTTTTAACTTATTTTATTATAATTATGTATAACTATTCATTTAATAATAATTACTAAAATTAAATAATTTATAACAATATCTTTTTTGAAGTTTCATTTTACATTCGAAGTTGTTTCAGAATAAATAATAATAAAGAAACTGAAATCGGTAAGCATTTATCATGAAGGGAAGAATACATATATCAAAATGGGCATTAGATATTGTATTAAAAGAGTCAAGCACGTATTTTGCATTTTTAAATTAATAGATCAATATCATTTGACATTAACAACACCAATTATTATTGTTTCTGAAGTATTCTTAGTATTCCTAGTATTCTTATACTGTGCGACGGGACTAACGTTTTTTGAAATTACAAGATATGGATGGATATTTGCTGAAACAATTGGAAAAAATTCATAAATATTTTAAACAAAATTCCTAAAAAAAAGAAAAACCAAAACTTTTATTTTTATACTTTTTTATTTAATTATTATTTGAAATATTCTACAATTTTATTTTTACACTTTTAATATACAGACATATTTTAATACTCTTTACATTAAACAATATACTTATTTCCATATAGGTGTGAAATTTTAAAATAGTTTTACAATTCTTTTTCAGTGTTTATATATCTACGTTTTAATTAAAATTACGAGTTTGTAATTTCACCAGAGCAAATTGAATTCAATATTTATTAAAATTAAATATAATTAACTCATTTTTTATTTTTAACAATGGAGGTATAATTATTTATTTCTTTAAGCTCAATTGTATGGATGAAACTAATTAGAGTATGTATATATGGAAATCTATTTTTATTCACTTAATTATATTTTTTTCATTTTTGTTCAATTCTATTTTGAGATTAATAATCATAATATCACTGCTGTACAAAGCAAAATATTTAATTGAAGTTTGCAAAATAATATGTTCAATTATTAATCAATAAAGTTATATATGAACTACAGTCTTGTATTAATTTATTTGCTTGTTAAAATAATTATTAATTAATAATAGTAAAATAATTAAAATTTGCTAACAAAATACATCCATATGGCAAGATTTTTTGTATTTTATTTATTTATATTCTATTTAACACTATATAGCACTCAAATTATTTGACAATTTGTAACTAATTTTTATCATAAATTATTATTATGTATTATGTAAATAAAAACATCTTGATACAAGGTGTTAATATTTAGAGTAAATTATATATAAAAATTTTCATGATATTTGCATGAAAATTTCATATATAAACTATTTAGTGTTTCTTATATGTAGAATTATAGAACGCAGTTCATGTTCTGTAATTTGTTAAGCTCCAAATAATCGATAGGTACTCAATTACAATTATTTCTATTTTATTCTTTTTACTAAAACTCAAATAAAATATAATACAAAATTAAATATGCTATAAATTTATATGTTGACGCAAAAAAAAGAAAAAATTAAAAATAAATTTTTGACGATTTATTTTTACGATTACAGTTTTTTTATTCTTCACTTTTATTTATAGATTTTAGAATTACGTATATAAAATTAGCATATCTTTTTTTATCCTAATTTACATAATCTTATGTATATATACAATACATTAATTTATCATACATATTCTTCTGACGGCTTTTGAACATTATTAGGGAGCCGAATTGACGGTACCATACCATTAACTGTATCCGGTAATTCAGCAATATCCTTAAAAACGCCTATTAAACTCTCAAAATTCGGACCCCAGTTTAGTAGGTAATCCCAACCTAAGGTGGTTGTCGATGGTGACGCGGCATTTTGTGGTCTATACATACCCATATGCGTAGATAAATCATCATCAGATGCCACTAATGTACTTAGTGATCCGCGAAAGGATGAATCAAAATCATATGATGGTGGTGGCATTGGTGGTGGTTTATTTGCGCTGGTTCCAATATCATTACCTCGTCCTCGTTCGTTATCATCGCCATTCTTAGGAAATTTATCACCATTCATGCTAGTGTTATCGTATTCGATTTCAGAACATGTAAAACTATCATTACCACTTTCATCGGTAGATGTTGAACTATGGGCATCAACAGCTGGAGAATGATGTAAATGGCTCAAATGATGTGATGCACCTGGAACACGAGGCGCTTCACTGCTACTTGATACTGCATCTAATGTTGAAACTAAACTTGAGGTACGTGGTCGTGCATTAAGTCTTTGTATTTCTTCGGTCGTGAGTCCCATTGGAACTGATCCAACTGAATTTACTGAATTCATCGGAGCTTGAGGTGGGGGTCCTGATTTCGTTCGACTTGCGCTAGAACTTTGTCCAGATAATTGTGACATGACCGGACTATTTAAACTTCTTTCACTATTACTATGTAAGGCATCTTTACCTATACCTCCTGAGCTAGACGTGGTAGCGAGAAGTGCACTCTGAAGTGGTTTTCCAGATATATCATGTAGTGTTAATATTCTTGGTTGCTGTGAACTTAACTCTGAGCTCGGAGATAATCGTGCAAGTGGTGTACTCTGATGTTGTCTAGGAGCATTAGAAGGCGGTTGCTGACTAGTTTGTGGGGGAACACGAGGACCATAGGGGCCAGCATGATGTGGAGAATGTCTATGCTGTTGTTGAGCCTGAGACGTTCCATGTTTGTGATGTGTATACGAAGCAACTGGGGGAGGTGTTGCCTTATACTTTCGTACACCACCTGCTTCTCTGTAGCCTTTGTAGTGGTATACGATATCTATGTCAGACGGTGCTATTGAACTAGCATTTTCAAGATCGTAGTGCTCTGGAAACTCACTTAAATCAACACCACCAGGGTGATCATGTGGATGATGTTGATTTGGTGGAGGTATTGGCGGATGGTGTTCATCGCGTAATGGAGGACTTTTACTTACAACTTCTCTCTCAATAATATCAGGTCGTTGAGGCCGTTGATGTTCATTTGATCCTAGATCTCTTTCTTTGTACTTTTTCGATATCAACTCAGGACCAACTAAGTGATGACCACGCATCATATCTCCATTATCTGAATGAAAACCAATTGATGAATCATTAGGATGCAATCCTCTACTCATGACACAATCACCTCCAGTGGAAACTAGTCCACTTCCACCTAAAAGTGTTGAGCCACCATTGTGTTTGCTATGCATTCCTCCGGGTCCACCTGATTTTTCCTTATACTGTTTTCTTAACCGAAAAACTACAAATGATACTAAGATGGCTACTAGTAATATTACGAAAAACACAATGACTAAGGTTATTCCGATGCTTAATGGATCCGTGGCTTGTGCCGCGCCAATACCCGCAACATTGTGACAACCTTGGTAAACCTTTCCATGTGACAATACTTCTTTAAAAACGCTTCCTGATCCATTGAATGGTTGAATTTCATTATTTATTGTGAAATTAGCAAAACATCCCTCGAAACTTGGTGGTATATTATCTTGCACAAATAATTCACGTTTTACTCCTCCCACAGATAATGCCGTCAAATATGGATCAACAAAATCATGAACACCGGCTGCATCAAGCTCATCGCCTACACGTTTACCATCAATCAGAATATGTAGCACTCGGTTAGATGTGAGCAGCGTAATGTTGTGCCATTTTCCATCGTCAAAATGATCTGGGTGATTGACCGTCATATTAACAGGATATCCTTGTTTAGATTGATAAAATAGTTTTCCATTTCGAAGTTCAATCGAGGTATAATATTTATTTGTAGCTGCGTATAAAATTAAGCCATTTGGTCGAAGTGTTCTGAAAAGAAGACTTAATGTTTTTGGTGGATCATTTGCAATACTTAAATTAGTATTTGTTGAATTATCATTTTCATTCCAAGATCGTTTTCTTCTCGTAATTAAATCACTAGACCATGCCGCTTCTTCACTATACAAATTGTCTAGTAATTGCATACGTCGATATTTTTCCGAAATTTTGAATTCAACAAAGCCACCATCACCAAGTGAAATAGGATCCAATGAATTGTAACAATCGGGTGACAATAAGTGTCCACCGCAGCGACACATTGCATAATGCCATCTATCCATACATCTACCAAAAGAAGCACAGAGTGGTAAAGTAGGATCGTTTGGTAATCCTTGAGAACACGGACCTCCATTACTGTTCCGACTACATGTAGATAATATTCCTCTAGATTTGATGGGGCTACTTAGATTTAATGATCGTCCATTAATTGAAACACTATGCACACAACCAATGAAGTCGTCTGAATGTACC
This sequence comes from Catotricha subobsoleta, assembly GCA_011634745.2. Taxonomy (NCBI): domain Eukaryota; kingdom Metazoa; phylum Arthropoda; class Insecta; order Diptera; family Cecidomyiidae; genus Catotricha; species Catotricha subobsoleta. Next base: position 10,173 of record JAABKK020023370.1, on the reverse strand, counting down.
TGCCCAGGCCGTTCTAATACTGGATCAGCAGATGATAAACCACCAATAAGCAGCGGTTGTTTGTTAAAATTTAAGGTTCTGAAACATATAATAAAAATGAAGTTATTAGTCCCGTTTTATAATTAAACAATTTTCAGCATTAATAAAAGAAAATAACGTAAATTTTTTATCAAAGAGAATAGATATAAATTAAAGATAGATATTCACCAAACTGAATTTTTTTTTTCTTTTACTAAATTTGCTTAAATTTATAATTTGAAAACTTAAACATGCCATGAAATCTATGCTCTCCAAAACGCATTAAGCTTAAATATCGTATTGGAAGTCAATAAATATGAGAATTAAATACAACTTTAATTTAAAATGAATTTTAGACATAAAACAAATTAAAATTAATTTTTTGATTTCATTACAATTGATTACCATTATAAAAATTATCAAAATTAAACATAGACTATAATTATTTTTAAACTAATCAAGCTTATAAACACCCCACACAAAATATAAATAAAAAAAAAATCTTGACCTCCCACTACATATCTGGATCCCACAAACCAAAAACAAAATATTTAAAAGCCCTAGTATGTATATTTACAGAAACACAAGATTGTACGTCTTCTGGTATATTTTTAAAAAACAAAAAAAAAACGAAGCCAATACTTTAAATTTTAAAATTTTCAAAAATGAAGTAAAAATTCAATAAATATTATCCATTATCTTAAAAAAAATAGAAAAGCTTGGAAAGATTAAACATTTAATTACATAATACATAAACAACATGAAATAAATATTTATACTTAAGTGATGAAATTCTTGTGTTAAACTTACCCAGTAGGACCAACATCATCAGAATAACAGGAAGCATCACCAGGACGACACTCTTCACAAATATCTCCATTATCAGTACATTTTGCTACACTTAATGACATTACACGACCATTTCTGGTAGCTGTTATTTTATGCCATTTACCATTTGATAACGTTCCATCGTCTCCACCAGTAATCACGGATGTTATTGCAGTTCTTGAACCACCAAACGAAAACATGGCTTTTCCTCGAACTACTTCCATTGCAACGAAATCAGATCTGCCACCACTTTGTGTTCCATAGTTGTATAACAACAATGCATTTGGTTTAGTTGTCGCAAATATAATCGATAAATCATTAGTTGCAGCGTCAAGAGCGGGGAAAGACATGTACGATAATTCTTGAAAACCAAATGTAGCACGTTCACAATGTCGACCATAACGCCCATCTGCACAACTACACTTATATCCAGGTTTAAGGCTGACGCAAAGTCCGCCGAATAAGCATGGATTTGGTCTACATGAATCGGCAACTGTTTCACACTGATTACCTCGATAGCCTGGTCGGCAAAGACAGAAGAATGATGAACCATCCGGACTCTCACGACATGATCCTCCATTTTTACATGGACTACTGCTGCAAGCATCGCCACGTTCAAGTTGACAGAGTTTACCTTCACGATGTGTAGGACATGAACATTGAAAATCATATCCTTGTCGACGACATTGTCCGCCTGATTGACATGGATTTGGTGAACAAGGATCCTGACGTTTATCACATTTTTGTCCAGTGTAGCCATCTGTACATTTACAAGTAAAATCATGACTGACCAATGGTGAAGTGAATATTAAGCTTTGACTATCTGTTATTCGGATATCGCTATTTACTTCAATTCTTTCACTGCAAACGCCACCGTTGTCACATATATTAGCATTACATGGCGTAAACCCAATGACAATTGTTGGAACTTGCAATAATTGCACTATAGCATCTCGTTTCTTGTTCAATTTCTCGATAATATATGATGTTGGTCGATAACCCGTTGCCGGATCTTTTATGGCAAGAGTTAATTCTAAACTAGAGTTTTTATCTCTTAAACTGTACAATGAAAGCTCATCACCAGATTCAAGTGACGATTTAACCAAATCTATGAAACTACGATAAAATGATGAGAGAAAACTATTTGCAGTCATATTATCAATATGAATTGTTATTGAATTTTCAACAGTTTGATTATCAAAAAATGAAAAATCTATACTAATGGTAGAGACAACATCAGGATGTTTACCATCATTACCAGATATGGAATATGAGTAGCCATGTATTGGGGTTGTAGGAGTTGTGTGTAAATTGCAACCGTTGGGAATAATAAGTCCATTAGGAGGACTACCATCCGATAAAATTTTGCATTTATATTCACCAGTTATATCTAAATCATTTGGTTTTACATCAGCTATTTTTCCAATCGGTAATTTATAATTGAATGCATATACAAGAACGTGAGCAACTCTTGGCGTTGAGGGAATATCATTTTGATCAATAACATTGATGGTTATATGATGTTGTGATCGCATCTTGGGTGTTCCATTGTCCTCCACTTCGATAAGAAGTTCAAGTTGCGGTGTCGCTTCTCTATCGATAATACGGGTAGTTTTAATTAGCCCAGTATTTTTTTCAATTATAACAAATGATTTATGTCGACCTCCGATAAGATAGTAGGTAAATGGTGCTCCATTCGGCGGCAAATCTGGGTCAGATGCAGATAATGTCATAACATTTGTACCAATTGGTTCGTTTTCCGATATATATCCTACAGTATCATCAGGCTTAAACGTTGGTCCATTATCATTAACATCTAAAATTAATAGAGAAAATACACATTAAAAATTTAATCAATAAAATTTATACATTAAATAACAAAGTTAACTTACCAGTTAAAGCTATTTTAACCATTGTTGTTCCGGTTTGGGGAGGGGCTCCAGTATCAATAGCTCCAACAATTAAACTATAATTAGGTATAGTCTCTCTGTCCAATTTTCTTGATGTTTCAATATTCCCAGTTTGTGGATCCACTTTAAATGCTTGATTAACATTTCCGCCAATAATTGAATAACTGAATTGATTATTTTGGGGTCGAACATCTTTATCTACCGCTTTTACAGTTACAACTTTTGTACCCACTGAGCCACCTTCTGAAACATTAGCCTCATATAAATCCAACAGAAATTCCGGCGGATCATTTCCATCTTGAATTGAAACAATAACTTGTGCTTCATCAGTATCATTTCCACGTATTCCACCAAAGTTTTTCGCCATTACAGTCAAAACAACTCTACTCTGCGTTTCTCGATCTAAGTTTCTTGATACCGTTATTAAGCCTGTATCACAATGTATACTGAATCCTTTGTCGTTGCTTGACCCAACAAGTAAATAATACACTTTACCATCATCACCGGCATCTTTATCAGTTGCTTGAATTACTCCAACACTTGTGCCAATATCTGCAGATTCTGATACATCAAAATGAAAAACTGGTTGTATGAATCTCGGGTAAAATTCATTTACACCAGTAATATGAACAATAATTTGGGTTGAACCTGACATTGGAGAATCTGGATTACTGGCAATAATATTTAAAATATATAAACTTTCTTCTTCATAATCGAAACTGGCCGTTGATGTTATAACTCCAGTAGATTGTACTATTGAAAAAAGTTCAGTGTCTTTTCCGCTAATTATTGAATATTGTATAATAGCATTCTTTGGCGAATCTTTATCAGTTGCTTTTACTTTATAAACAAGGCTATTAGGTGGAGAATTTTCTGCAAGATATGCATGAAATTTAGTTTGGTTAAAAACAGGTGGATTATCATTAATATCAGTTAAGGTAACGGTTAACATAGCGACAGCTTGTTTTGATTGAAAACCCAAATCTTCAGCAGTAATATTCAGATGATATTCTTGCACTACATCAAAATCTAGTGACTGTAATATTATAACAGCTCCTGTTATAGAATCAACAGAAAACTCTTTACGTTCATTTCCACCAGAAATAGAATATCTCACCATGCCATTTGGTCCATCATCATTATCGGAAGCACTTACAGTTAGTATTGTTGAACCAATAGGTTCATTTTCTGGTACTATAACTTGATAGCTTAATGCTGTAAATACTGGACTGAATCTATTTTCCCCTGTAACTACAATGCTGACTTTAACTTCATCTTGCTGTGGTGGAACTCCACGATCAATAGCCCGAATATGTAATATATATATTCTACCTGGTCCATTTGTTAAAGGTTTCGTGACTGATATCCATCCATCAGCTTTATTAACCATAAAATTATGTGTGCCGTTACCGTTAATCATAATGTAATCGATTTCTGCATTTACGCCAAAATCTAAATCATCTTTTGCTACAACTTGAACAATACGCTGACCAATGATTGCGTCTTTTGGAACTGGCGACAAATATTCTTTGTGTTCAAATTTCGGTGCATTATTATTAGCATCAACGACATTTATATTAACAAGACATTCTGAATACATTGGGGGTTTTCCATTATCTGTAGCTAGTACAGTTAATGCATACATATTTTCTGGTGATGATATCATATGTGTGTGTCGATAATTCATAGTACGTTTGCTAAATAATTCACCGGTAGCTGGATCAATACTGAATAAATCAGAAGGTTGTTGTAACGAATATGATATAATTGAATTTGGACCTTGTTTATCTCTATCTGTTGCAATGACTTGACCAACAAATGACACACTTCGTTGAAGTTCAGGGAAATTAAAACTGTAATAACTGTGTTCATATTCAGGTGCATTATCATTTTGATCTTGAATAGTTATGGTGAGTGGAGTCTCAGCACGCCATGCTCCATCGAAAGCGGTTACCTTTAAGACGTATTCATCTTGTTGTTCACGATCTAAATGTCCAGCCACGGTAACATTGCCAGTAATAGGATCAATAGAAAATTTATTTCCTGGATTTTCTGTAAAACTATAGGTTGCATTTGCATTTTCACCACTGTCTAAATCAGATGATGTTACTTTTATTACAAATGAGCCAATTTCTGCATTTTCTGTTACATTCACACTAAACAGTCGGGTGAAGCGAGGTGGATTATCATTTGTGTCCAGAATAGTAATTAAAACGCTTGTACTACCAGTTTGTTGGGGCATTCCCTGATCAAGAGCTTCCACAATTAATTGATAATTTGCAATATCCTCACGATCTAATTTCATTGTGGTAAAAATCTCACCGGAATCAGCATCAATTTCAAATGAGCCTTCAAAATCGTTTACAAGTCTATAAGTTATAACTCCATTTTCCCCCGAATCAGCATCTGTGGCAGTAACACGGCTAACAGTCAATGGTGGCGATTCTTCCTCAAGAACTTCGGCTCGATAAATTAGTTTTTCCATTACAGGGGCATTATCATTTGTATCTGTTACATTTATACTAAGCTTGATAACACTTCCAAGACTTGGTCTATCAGAATCAGCTGCTTCAATCCAAACTTCATAAATTTGAGAAAGTTCAAAATCTAAACCAGCTTTTGCAATAGCTAACTCTCCAGTACCCGAATCAATTTTGAGTGCATCATATACATTACCACCAGCAATAGAATATTTCAAATTTCCTAATGTTCCTTTTTTCGGTGATGTTGCCAATATTTTTGTTACTATTTTTCCTTCAGGAACATCCTCTGGCAGTGAAAATTGTGTTTCTGCTATATACGAAAATGTTGGAAATAAATGCGCTGGTCGAAGAAGGATAGTTAGTTCAGCGTTAGCCGATCTAGGTTCAGTTCCTTGATCTGTAGCCGATATTAATAAACCATAAACTTTATCAACACCTTGACCACTAAATGATAGTTCTTCAATGGTTTTAATCACGCCAGTGCTATTATTAATAGTGAATTTATCTACATCCTTCCCAGATATTGCATACACAATTTTACTGTTCATTCCTTCATCAATATCAACTGCACGTGCACCAAAAACAAATTGACCTATTTTGATTCTATCGGGTACATTCACATTGAAAGTGGTATGTTCGAATACAGGACTATTATCATTTAAATCTGCAACAATAATTGTTAAATTAACAGCTGATGCACGAGGTTCTGTAGATGAACTATCTTGCGCCATTAATGTCATATAGTATATGTTAATATTTTCTCTATCTAAAATGATTGCACTTGTTATCTCTCCGGTATCTGCATTAATATGAAAAGATTCCACATTTTCTCCCAGTAAACTGAAGCGAATCTTAGCATTTAAACCAGCATCCTTGTCTGTTGCATATGGCAGTAAAACATTTGTTCCTACAGGTAAATTTTCTTGTACTATCGCGCGATAACTTTGCCGCTCAAATACTGGACTGTGATCATTCATATCTTGAACAATTACTCTTACGGTTCCAGTACCGGTTAGTGGAGGTGAGCCTGCAAAAAATAAAAAATAAATAAAAATGAAAACTCTCACATTGAAAATATGTAAAATTTATTGAAATATTTGAAGTCAATACATAAGAAATATAATACATGCCGTATATCCATCTCTTGGTATAAATTTCTTTATAAAATTCTATAGATATACTTATTACTATGTTCATTGTTCAGGTGCAGTTATGAAAATGTCGAGACTAGGAATAAATATATACTATTAATTTTAACAAGAAAATAAAATGATTACCTTACATGGATTTTGATGTCTAAGTCTATTGATACAAGAATATTTGATTGAATATTGGCAATAACATTATTGTATTCTATTTCTCTATATTTCTATTCTTATTGTTATGTACACATTTTTGCAGGACTTTCAAATAATAATGGGTAGGTTTCTAAATTTAAATAACATAACATGTAATGTTAATGTAACATATTGCACGTTACCCACGTCCAGCATACATAACATACTTAAAAAGTTTCAGGATTGCTGCATGTTTATTTAAATTAAATAAATTTATAAAAGCAAATTCAAATTATTTAAGTTATAACCAATTGCTTTTATACTGGTATCAAATATTCTATTATTTGAATGATAGCATCATTTTATATTGTCTTACTTTTGGCCTGAAAAAAAAACTCTTGTTTTGGTCTTGCTTCATTATTGATATTGACACAAAACTATTGGTTAATATATAAAAAAAACAGGTGAAGGAATCAAATTGTGCATTATCTAAGTTCCATGAAAAAAAATATATATGAAATAATCGCAGCTTTTTAAATAATATATATTTTTTATATGATGCAAAAACAAAATCGGTTCCATTCATAATGGTTCAGCAACAATTATATAATTTATATATGATATAATTATATGATTTCGTATATGATAGAATAATTGAATTGTATAAATGGATGCACAATATATAATACTATCAACATGAACATTTCATCATATAATAAAGATGTTACTTGAATCCTTTATCTTATTAAATCTTAGATCTCTGAACACATACATTTTACCTCATGGTTTTATAAAGAAATATAAACATTCTATTGAAATCTGTAAATAATAATAAACAAAGTAAATATCACTAGTTCTTATTCTTGCCCATTTTAAAAGAATTATTAGATGGAGACGAGATGAATCTAACACAGCACAATTCACTTTAAACGGATTTTTCTACATATAAATATTTCGTTTGATTTCCAATGTATAGATTCTATAGTGGCATGACTGTTATAATATATTTGTTTGGTTTTAGAGTGTGTAAAAAAATGCTAGTCAATAAAAAATGCTGTATGCAAAGAAAATGCGCTTCTGTTTTTTTTTTGTTTTCACAGTTTCACACCGTACACGAAAAATTTATTCTTATGTGAACATATAAATGTGCGATTTAACCATAATATGTTGTAGGTTTCAGTGTACATAAAATGGTATAATATATAGAATCTCTATATCTTAACTACATAAAATATAATATTTTATAGCAATAATTGTATGTATATAAACCAAGTGTATATCGAGAACAAGAACAAAGAAAGGAGAACACTAAACTGCATTTACTCAAGCAATTCATACACCATACACAATAAGTATTAAATAAATGTGTAGAGTTTAAAAATATTATGTAAGTGCATTAAGTAAGAGGTTATCTCAAATCTCCGCTTATTTGAGTACCTATTTTATATCTGAAGAAGAAGTTGAATAAAAAAAAAAAAAAATTATATATAATAAAAACTATTTTATACTTAGAAATTTTGTTTCGCAAAATTATCGATAAAAAAAAAAATCTTATTGGTCCCAGAGATCTCTGCAAATATTTATCACAAAAGAATATTTATATTGTGTGGTATGTTACGAAAAATATTTTATTTCCTGCTTTTAAAATATTTTTTCTGATATTGGTATCTATTGATGTTACATTGTGTATACATACATATTATTAAATATCAATATTTATCATTGTATAAAAACATACAAATAAAATACTTTTAGATTATTGAGCCTTAATAAAAAATATTAAATATTCACACATTCTTTAAAAATGCTTAAATTTATATTGTATACGACATAAGACCCGACAAAGAATCCTTTGGTCAATATAGCGATTCAAAATGACTGATGTAACTTTGGGTGATGCTGAGGCAAAAGAACGGATTCAAATGGAAGAAAAGAACGGATTCAAATGGAAGAAAAGATGGGATTCAAAAATAGAAATCAAGAATTACAAATTTATTTTATCCTCTTGTCCCCTTCATTTAAAACTATTTCAAAAACTGTAAGTAAAATCAGATGATTTATTAAAGGCGCACTGACATAACCCAAGAGAACTTGAAAATCCAGAACATGGACCTAATAACAGAAACACGGACGTAAGTACACAAACGACATAACTTTAGAAGAAAGGAAAAACATATTGGCTAAGGTTTCGTTTAATGATAGACATGTGAAACGTTCGAAAGTAGATGTGATGTATCTCAGTGTTTCAAAACCCCAGCGGTCGAACAATGTAATGAAGCAATTTTTTTTATTTCGGCAAAGAATGTCATTCTAAAATGATGACATTTTTTTTGCCCTAAAGGTTCAAATTCCAGGATTTTGTCAGGCATCCTCTTTAGACAATATTCTATAACTTTCGCATAAAATATTAATATAGTCATAAATGTGGTTGAACAAAATTTTTATTAGAAACTATGTATATATAACTAAATAATTGTTTTCTATTAAAAGTCGAACTCTAACAATATTATAATGATATTATGTAATTTCAATTCATATATGACTTATAAGTTAGAGATATAAATGATAGCATTCGTATTTCCACATATCATATTCTATATTAATGAAATGAATTTTATATAACACTAAAATTATAACAAGTATAGTAAATACACAAAGAATTGTAGAAAAATTAATCATTAAGAAAAGATCATTGCTTCATTTTGGTTTTTAGTTTGCTATAGAAAAGAAAAAGAAAAGAAAAAAAAACATTACAGTTAATAAAGAGCGTTTCAAATTAAGAGTTTTATAAAATAAATTATAAACCTGTTCATTACATTATGTTTAAATACGATGTATAAAGTATGGAGTTGGACATGTTGTATACATTATGAATACTTATATGCCGATATGCGTACAAATGTAAGTACAGATACATAGCCACATATAGATATGTTTAAATATGTTTATATCGAAAAGGAATATATTATAACGAAAATATACATAGAAAATAAACAAAAAAAAAAAAAAAATGAAATGCCGCGCTGTAAAATAATAAATTTTCTTGCTACTTCTTTATCAAAAACTGATACGAGAAATTGCACTTTAAAAGGTCAAATAGATATCGATGTTAATTTATTGCATAAATATTATGAAGTAATCCGTGTTTAGTTACTCGATCACTTAAAAGTAGTAAATGGTGTTTATGTTCTGAAAGATTTTCATAGTTTGATTTTTTTTTTCTTTTTATCATATATATTTTATTTTGTTTCATTTAAAAAAAAATTGTTTTCCCTTTTCTTTCTTATTAATTGAGTGTTAATAAAATACATTTCATCCCAAGTGATTTTAAATAATATATTTTAGACTTTACAGAATAATATTGAATTTATTTCCAATTGCGAATTGTTAATAACACTTATTTGAATAATTTCAAGAATGTTTCAATTTAAATAGTAAACAACATGTTAATAACTGTGTATAGGTATTTATAATTATGCATTGTTTGTCGTTTGTATGAAATTTTAAATTCCATAAGAAATGCCATAAAACTACTAAGTATGTCTATGTACTTATATATGTGATTGTTTTCTAATTTTATATTGTTTTCTAATTTTAAGTGTTATCTAGTTTTTTAAGTTATATCAAATACATAAAGGTTTTACTTATCTCTTTCCT
>JAABKK020023359.1:0-17653 GCA_011634745.2 Catotricha subobsoleta | reverse complement strand
ACTGAGATTCCTGACTGCATTTTTTTCAGGCTGACTGCAGATTTTGGGCCCAACTGCACGTTATTTTATCCCCTGGAGCAAAGTATAGACCAAAGTATAGGTATAGACAATCAAGAAATTATATTTTTTCCCAACTTTTTTCTGGGTTTCTTGACCGAAAAACGAAGTACATACTTCCAAAACAAAGTATAATTATTTTGTAGAAAAAAAGATTCTGCATCTTTTGGTTCATTGATCAATATCCAACTACTTTCAAAAATAATATAAAACTAAAAAATTAGCGATGTAGTGACCTTACTAATTTCTCATAGTCTACAGATTGAGCGCAAACTACACCCAGAAATAAATGTATGTCGAATCTACATTCTACATTCACGTGTGCGGAAATGGCTCCCTATGCGCAATTTATGTCCATTTAACACTGCACACTGCATGTGAATGTAGTATTAACGTCAGTATAGTATACACGCTATAATTATTAATTATTATTATTAAAAATCTAAGCGCCATTTTGCCACGCATTTCCGTCACACTGTCAAACATTAAGTCATTTTATAATCGTTGGCAGCACTGTTTTTCAACCCGTCATATATGACGGGCTATTTACCTAATGTATATATATTTCACACACAAATTGTGATTTTTCTACGTAAAAAATGTTTGTAAATACTACACTAATATGCAGTGTGAATGCTCATTTGAGTGTTAAATGGACTTATTTGTGTGTCAAATAGACATAAACTGCGCATACGGGCCATTTCCACACACAGGAATGTAGATTCGACATACATTTCTTTCTCAGTGTACGCAAAAAACAATCTACCAGACGTCGTTTCGGCGGTAATCCCATATTGTCTACTTTTTGTATGAAAGTTTTCAAAAAATAAATTTGTGGATTTATGCTGAAATTTTATAATCATCCGATGATGAATATAAGTAGTTAAAGAATTTTTTACTTTTTTCAATATACTTATTTAAATTTTACAATACATATACGGATAACCACCGAAAGCGAAAACATCACAGGATACATTTTTCCTAAATCGATCTATTGTTATGTATTGTTTGGGTCTTTACAGAATGTAATTGTAGAGAATTATTGCTAGCAATAAACTACTTTTATATATAAAAATTTTGATGAAAAAAAATATTTTTTCTAGGAAAATAGCCACGCAGTGACGTAGGTGCTCTTGGACCCTAAACCAGTATTTTTATTTTTAACTCTAGTGTCCATATTTAGTTCAGCTAAGACGCTTACCACCGTGAAAATGCCCTAAACTCAAAATTATGTAAATGTTTATTGAACAATATTTTCTTTTTACTTTTGGTACTTGCATCACTTTTAAACCTTTAGGTTTTTTTTGTCAATATAAACATTATAATATACATCTAGTTCTAGTCCTAACGTACCTCTATTGACTACATACATAAATATTCTACCTATTTTCATTCTTTTGTTCAGGTTAAACTTTTATATTATATAATATGATCATCATATTTGAAAAACACCTTTTGGTTTAACAGTTCCATATCTAGCTACCTCCCCCTTCCCATCTTTCATAGCCAATATATCTATATTATATATAACTAACGTTAATATACATCATTTCAGTTCAGTGTTATAGATTCTGCCTATCTCTACTTACAGAATATTATATATTGCTTTCGAAAGTACATTATAAAGAATATGGTTATATGAGGCGAGTGATAATGCCATTCCATGCCATTGTATAAGAAATTTTTTTGCTGACATCAAAATCTTTTATACACAGCACACAGGTCCATACGTTGCATATTATTGTGTGTATAGAAGTGATAAAATATCTACCTCAATTCCGACATAGGACGTACGAGGTATATAATAAATATTATGTTTTTATTATACTATAGAAAAGGTATGCAATTCAAAATGTTATATGAAGCGAAGAAAAATTATTTTTATAACCATCGTGTCTATTGTTTATAGTGCGTACATAGGTTAGGTAGGCACCGAGATTCATTTAATAGATAAATTCTTAATTTATTTATCAAGCAAAATTTATATCAGTTTTCCTTAACTTACAAAAAACAAAAAAAAAAAGAAGAAAAAGAAAGCTCTAATTAGAACATAAACTATTTGCCTAATAAAATAATTTTTCGACAATGAAAATAAAGCAAATTTCTATACTCTAAATTAATTCTAGAAAAGTTTTAACTTTCTTATAAGAGCCAGAAATGTTGCTTTGTACTCGGAAATTATTTTCTTTTACTACTAATACGCAATGTAAATATAAATACAATTCATTTATTTCATTTAAAAGGTACTAATCTGTCTATATACTAATGAGGCAGAAAAGACGACATCCAAATGACACTAATTCTGAATGAAATGTAGGTAGAATATATTTAGAATAGGTAATATTAGAGAAGACCTTACTTCACTGTATAAACTAATTAACGAAAGCTCTACTCTAAGCTATAAGCAACGTGCACAACACATTATTAAACAGAGATTATGTCAGAACAATAACGGAGCAAAATGAATAAAGTCGCAAAAATATTTTATTTTCCTGTATTGTAATTGAAGTTAAAGGAAAACATTTCTAGGTGAGTGCAATAAATTAATAATAAAAAATAACGTGATAACCAATAATTCTTCCTATTCTTAATTTTAAGTAAACTAAGTTATGTACACAATTTAACTTAAGATTGTCCGTAGTTAAGTGTTCAACATAATTTCTCCAAACTTTGATAAGAACATATTGTCATATTCACATAAAATTTGCAAGTATATATGTATATAAATATATATGCATGCATATCCATAATATAATAAATTGGACAAAAGGACGACAATTAATTTGACGACGGAACAATGTTTATTAAATTAACTTATCGTACGTATAATGTGCATACGTACATAGATAGATACTTTATATACATTTTATATCTAAGGTTGGAAAATTCATTACTCACTTTCCCCAATGGTATTCTTTCTTCCTTATGTACCAAAAAACCTCTTTACCTCAAAACGCAAACCAACATTCACACTCATCCCCACTTTGTCATTATAATTTTCGACCTTTTGCACCACACCGTCGTCGTTTTGTTTAATTGCACCGGGAATTCTCTGACCACACTCGCACATACACTGCTTGATTATTTTAGTTGAAACAATTTACTTTCCAGAAATTTATGTGAACATAAATCTATGTTTATGTTGTTTAAGGAAGTTGTTCTCATTATCCTGAGAATTTCTTTTTGTTTTTATGTTTTATATAGTGAATATTATTCGTAGTACATATGTTATATATTAGGGTAACCCAATTTTGTATGGGAATATTAAAGTATCTTGGATTTCTTAGCGTATGACAGATGTGGTAGGGTTTAGCGCCAATAAGAACTATGCCTAATTTTAGCTCGATCATTTAACTTTTACAGGTCGCTCAAAGCGCCTAAAGTGCAAATTTAAAAAGAGTAAATTCACAAAATAGTTTTTAATCAATTGAATAAAATGATCACTTGGTCATTTGTGACAACTCGTAAAAGAACTTTGTTCAAAAAAGAAAAAAAAAAGTCATATAAAAAAAAAATCATATAATTTTTTTTTAATAGCAGAAGAATTTTACGTTTTTCAACTTTGTAAGCATTTTCGCAACATTAGAAAAAAAATCATAAGGGTCTCCCTTGTGTTTTTAATCTTTTTGGAAGATTGCGTCTATGGTGCTTTAAGCGACCTCTAACAGTTAACGTATCGAGCTGAAATAGACCTCTTTGATCGTTAAGTTTTGTCAGTTGTTACATAACCTAAAATTCTCATTAGTGGGCAAACAAACTTGTAATCCATATGTAACTTTAAATAAAAAAAAGCAACCACGTGCGTTTGTTTGTCCACTAGTGAGATTAAACAAAACAAAAAATTGCGTTAACGAAGAAAATTTTGGCAGCTCAAACAGACAAACACAGATCATATTGGCGCCAAACCCTACCACATTTGTGAAACGTTAAGAAATCCAAGATACTTTAATATTCCCATACAAAATGGGTCACCCTAATATGAATATATCTGTTTATATATATGAGTATTATTAACTACCAGCATTAACAAGGTTAGTTGAAAATGATTTTAAAAAATCGATTTATAAAATGCTATCATAAATAATTTATTTGTTATATAATAAAAGTATAGATCTGTAAGAATTAATTAATAAAAATTGGGTAATTTAGTTTCGGAAAGAATGTATACATATAAGATCGCATTCATAATCTCGGTGTAAAATATGCATTTCGAATAAAAAAAAAATAACTAAAAAACTTTATATAGAATAAAATATAAATTTGCTACATAGCTTATTTTAGGTAACCGATTAATTTTCCACTTTATTTACCTTTTAAAGCATTACAACGATATACGGATTTACTTTCTAATGGGACTTAACTTAAACAACTGACGTTTTCAACATTCTATAAATCATTTGGGGTGATCATTTGACATATTCGTATTATGTATTTACCATATTAGACAGTACATATATAAGCAAATCTATCTAGACTATATATAGTCCCAGTCAAGGATATCGAGATGTAATTTTTTTTTGTAATTCATTAAAAAAAAAACAAGCTGGTTCACGACTTCATTCATGTTAAGAATGTTACTAAATGACAAAAAAATTAATAGATAAAAAAAAAATCTAAATTCTTGTATGAACAAAGGTAAATGATTTAAAAGATTCATTCTCTGTTCTCTTTTTCTCAGGATTTTGTGGTCGAACATTGACGTACCAATAGAATTGAATTGAATTGAAAGTTTTCGATCATCATTTAAAATGTTACAATTTTGTGGTTTACATGATATACTTATTAAGGTTATATTCAATTTTCGAATACTTATTAAAAAACTTTGTCAAATAATTCCATAAATATGCTCACGGAACTTGTCACATTTTTTTTTTATATACATATATTAATTATTTATTTATAAAAAATGTCCATAAGTTTATTTTTGCTTTTATAGTTTTCAAGGAGGTTCGATAAGGTACGGGTACAGGCATAGGCATTGTTTTTTGGGAGAGGTAAATTTGAAAAAGTCACATGGAGTGAAAAATTTTTTTCGTCCCACGCACTTTATAGGAAATCGTTTTTTAGAGATTGAAGTAGGGCGATTTTTCAAACTTACAAAAGGTAATATTTTGTTCAAAATCGAAGGTAATTCTCTGAAATTTAAAAAAATAACATTTTCTGTTCAAAAACTTAAAAAAGTTACTATTTTCAGCAAAATCGACATAGGGTAATATTTTTTTCAAATCTCAGAAGGGGGTAACACCCCCCTCCTCCGTGTGCACGTGTGGAGTAGAGGAAATTTTCATTAAATTAGGCAAGAATCAATTTTTATGATTGTTTTTAGATACTTGGTTTGGTGTTGTATACCAATGCGTTTGAGTTAGCCCTTTTGTGATAGTTTACCAGAATTATCGTATAATTCGTTTTTCTTGGAAAGTGAGATATAAAATACGGTTAATTTTAAAATATTCTTAACAAAAAATGAAGTAGTGTACCAATCCATTGGCAGCTTCTTTGTTTTACTTTTATAAATTAGTTTTTAATTCGAATATATTTTTGAAAATTTCAATTATATTCATGGAAGTTATTATGTAGTATGGATATGGACTCATACCAACTCATATATTGCCGTTTTCAGTTATATAAAAGATTTTTTTTAAAAAACATGATAATTTAATCTTATTTTCTTTACATCACTGATCACTTGCTTTCTAGCTGTCAAAGTTTTCATTAATATTTTTATTTACATTTACTTATTTTTAGTCCGCGCTTCTATATTAAATTTTTTACAAGGATTTTTTTTTCTTATTCTAAAGTACAAAAACAATAATACGCGATATTATAACAATAGCACTTAATTTAAAAGAATTATCGTTGTTTTTTTTTTATATATATATGCAAGTTGTAATTTCACAATTAGAAAAACCCATATTTCTAATATTGTTGTTCTCTTTAATGATTAATAAATTATGAGCGAAGCGGAAAAGGGAGATTTGAGGGAAATTCTATAATGGTATTTTATTTTATAGTTGACAAAATAGAAACTTAGTTATATTGTTATATCCAGTAATATTTCGGCTTCACGAAGTAGATAATTTATGTGAATAAACATAAGTTTGATCGCATTTATACCTTTAAGTTAAAAATTAATACAATAAAACTCATTTTTCTTATATTATTATAGATTGTTGTATAGCATTTATTTCTAAGAGTATTCATTATGGTGTAAATAAGTATTAAAAAAAAAAAAAATTGCTACAGCAATGATGACGAGTCAAAATATTATATTTACTTAATTCTGCCTATTCTAAAAATTTTCCGTCAAATAAAAAAAAATCGTTTGAAGTAAATTAAAAAAAAAAAAATAATACAAAACATGGAAGCAGTAAATATCTAGTTACATACATTATCTAACTAAGTGTTGACTTAATTTTTTTGTTATTTATTGCATAATGCATAAGTTTCTTAGAAATAACTAATGTCAACTTTATTTTCATTAAATTAATTAAAAAGAATATCTGTTTGATCATTATTAATCAGGGATAGAAAAAATCATGTCTTTTTTTAAATATGACATGGCATTTGTCAAAATTTATTTAAAACATGATTTTTTTTATTTAAATCTAGATTTTGCCATTAATTGATAAGAAAGCGCAATTAAAAATATTAGCTTTCGAATAAATATAAAAAAAAGATAATGATTACAATAACTAATATTGATAAATAAAATTAAGAAATACTTTTGAAAAATTCAATTTATTTTGAAGAAAAATAAAATCAGTAACTTAAATTTAAAAAAAAAAATAGCATAAATGTTATGTTTATCCTATTTTTAAGTAGTTTTTCAAGTTTCATTCAAAATTATTTTAAATTAAAAATTAAAAAAAAATTAAAATATTTTTGTCAACAATTAATAATAAATGAAAATTGTTTTACATCAGCTTGATTTAAATCATTCCATCCCTGCTTTTAAGTTGTCAAATTTAACATTCTACTTATCTTGGTCGATATGGTACTTCTTTTGATTGAATTAATTTCTCGAAGTAAAGAATATTAGTGAAGGTTGTATATTTATCACTATCACAACTATCTTGTTTGTTGGCTCCGGTACTTACTACTCCACGTAAGAAATACGTTTTTTTATCATTAATGATTTGAGGAAATACCAATCCACCTCCACTATCACCTTGACAAACGCTGACGTTACTATTTAAATGTCCAGCACAAAATTTATCGGGGGTAATTTGAGGTCTGAATCCAGGTTCAGATTCAGCTAAGCAAGTATCTCTTGTCACTGTTGGTAATTCCACAATTTTTAACACTGGACTTGGTTTACCTCCTGTCATTGTTAATCCCCATCCCGCAACTTTTCCATGCCAACCAGCTGGAACATGCGTTTCATCATATTTTAATCCATATGGTATGCATATTGGGGATATATAGGATTTAAATTCAATAGTACTTTTTAATATAATCAATACTATATCAGCGGCATAGTTGCCTGTAAAATCATTGTATCCTCGATCATAATATATTCTTTCAACTTCAAATTGCTGTGGTTTTAATTCCTCATCTCCATAGTAGTCGAGATTATTTTTGCCAGCTGCAACTCTAAATAAGGACACGTCGTAAGGTTTATTTTCACTTCGATCCCAAAAACAATGCATTGCTGATATAACAACTCTTGCATTTATTATGGTTCCACCGCACTGAAGTTCAAATTTGTTAATTTTATTTTGTTTTTTGTAAATTCCAACATGCCATGGCACTTTAGTAATATTTGTAAGAAAACCACCAATTACGTAGGGTGTTCCCTCTGGAGCTGTGTTTAAAAGAAATATATAAATTTAATGATACAGTTATTTATATGGAAATATAATAATAATGGAATATATAATTCAGTAGGACTAAATATTCTCTGTCATTAAAATTTAATAAACAATAAACAAAAAAAAGAGCAATTTACCTTCTTCGCCACAAATTGGTTGACATGCGTTGGGTTGAGGTTCCCAATTGCCATCATCGCCACAAAATATAACTTGTTCCTTACTAGAATCAGATCGTATATAACGATCTCGGCAATTAATTCGAGCTGTTGTTCCAGGTCGGACTCGATCTGTACAACTTACTACATCGTCCTTATGATAACAACCACTTGCAAATATCGATACACCACCTATTATTTTAGTACTGCAGAATGGCTCGCAGTCTGGTACATCTCCTGACCATTTACCATCAAAACAGAAATTTGTTGAGTTTCCAACAACAAGGTGATTTTTCTCACATTTGTATGTCACTGGCGTGAATTTTTGTACATATTCACCGTATGATAATCTTTCATGCGGTGGAGCTGAATATTCAACCCATCCATTTCTTGGAATTTTGGCAATATGACAAGCACCTGGAAAAAGCAAATAAACAGATTTAAAAATTGATAGATCTTTATTTGCCCCATTAATAAAACTAAAGCAAAATTATATGCATACCTGGAGGTGCCAAATTGTTTAGATATACAAAATCATGAGCGGAACTTAGCGGAGAGGCAGTTGTCGTTGAAGGGATTGCTACTGGTGGTTTTTCACCTTTCGCATAACCGCAAAGCAAATAGTTTTCATCGGACTCTGAAGTGAAATAAATAATATATTTTCATATTTAATTGCAAAAATATTTTTCTAATGTAATAAGAATAATAAAAGATCCTACATGAATAGATTTAATAAAATACTTTTTACATCTATTAAAATATAATTAATTCATTTTCCTATTTTTAATACTTTAATGAATTTTAAAAATATTTACCGTCTGCACAATCGTATTCTCCATTACATTTTTCTAGTTCATCTATACACCCGCCATATCCACATCGAAAGCCAAAGGGTGGGCAACATTTTGATGCACAATTTTTAACAATTTCGTCGGAATCGTCAAGACAGTCAGCTCTGCCATCACAAATACTATCAAGTGAAATACATTCACCCGAACCACATTGAAATTGTTCTACCGAACAGTTTCCTTGGAGAGACAATTCTACATTGGGCAAACATTTCGCACTTAATTCATCTGAATTATCGGCACAATCTGTTTTTCCATTACATTCTGCATCCTTGGAGACACATGCACCATAAGCGCAACGAAATTTGGTTTCAGGACATAAAAATGATATGCATTCTGGCACAGTTTCATCGGACCCATCGCCACAATTTACCTCTCCGTTGCAGCGTTCAGATATTTTTACACACTCACCGTTATTACACTCCCATGATAATAAAGAATTACATCTTTCTTGCCCTATAAATATTTATAAAAAAAAAAAAATATATATATATATAAAACTGATTAAAGATTTTGAATTCATTCAATATCCAAGTTACAGGTAATTAAATATTTAGAATAAACCTCATAATAATATATATATTTATTGAATATTAATTTCTACCTAATAAAAATAAGAAGATTCAATTCTTTATAAAAGGAACCGGTTTTCTTTTTTTTTTGACAAAATACCACTTACATATTTTTATGTATTACAAGGAATAGTTAAGTGTAGGTAATTAAGTGCTTACTTATTTATACATGTTTTGTTTATATATTCTCGTTCAATACATATGTTTGTTTGTATTCACGATTTTGAACATAAATATTAATAAAGCTAATATATTATTATATGATAACCATTCAGCATGTACAAAACTTGATTTTTAATTAATACGTATATAAGGGATTTTCTTGGGAATTTCTGTAATTATAGAAATAGTGTCATTTTTAATAAATAACATTATTTTATCAGATTAAAAGATTCTACCGAATTAAAAATTAATTAAATTAAGATATATTTATACTATAATTAAATATAAATTTAGAGTATGCCGTTGCATTAGATTGTAAGTTCGAATAGGTTATCACAATTTTTAGCATTAAATAACAATTAAATGATATTTTTAACTGAATACACGTAAGTTATTATTCATTAATAGAAAATAATTGATAATAAATTAATAAATTAATAAATATAAATTGAATTTAATCGGCTAATTAGAAGTTATTAATTTCAAAAAAAAAAAACTGAAATAATGTCAGTCGCTGAAAAATTACTAATAATTGTTAAAAACAAAAAACGTAATGAATAAAAACTGAATTGAATTGAATTAAATTGAAAATCAAAAAATTAAAACTGAATAACATCAAATAATTTTAAAATAAAAAAAAAAGAAAAAAACATACCATAAATGCATATACTTAATTCTAGTACTATGAGAATTAATAATTTCTTCATTGCAAATTCTCAGAAAATATAAGTAGTGTAATTTTAATTTATTTGCATTCTAAATAAAATCACAAAAATATAAGTAAATAAAATTTAGTTAAAATAACGTTTTTATCACAATTAAAACTAAAACTGGAGAACACAACTTGTTAATCTGTCTTTGATGTAAAAAACATTGATCGTCAATGTTACTTTTCGCACATAAACACTTAAGTATAATGAAAACAAAATATCCTACCATTAAGACCTGTTTAAGTTGAGAACAATTTTTACTGGATTTGTTAGATGAGACAAAAATTATAAATACAACATAACTTCACTAATTCTAATATATATATATAATATATTTGTATTAAATTATCTCTATTATTTCATTTATACCTGAAATAAATTCGTCTTATTTAGGTTTATTTGAAGTTTGGCATTAGGACAGTCAAAACTAACACCTAAACCATCTGTTTAAAATTTTAAAAAGGTACCTGCTTATAAATTTGAACTATATGTAAATGAATCCTTACTTAAATACTGAAGCTAAATATATGTATGCATTGATTAAGAGATTCAGTGGTATTTGTGATAAACAGAAGTAATCGTAATATAATAAGTACCAGTAATACACTGAATTAATACCTACCTATATATTGACAACAAAAAACTAGTTTTATATATTTAATACGACTCTGTGACAAGCAATAAAACCCAACTCGTCATAGTTTAACCAATATATTGAGGAATACACAAGCACTTATAATAGGTATATGATTTCATATATTTGTAATAAATAAATATAAATAATTTTTTTTTTAAGAAATTCACTTATTCTAATCGTTGTGCGTGTGTGTGTGTGTGTTATCAACAAGAAATATTTATTTACAAAACGGGTTTCTTAGTTGCAAGACAAAGTACTTATGTAAATTAAAGAGATTCATAAACGCACACAAACACATTTATTTGAATATATTGAACTTATATATTGGCAAAGGTATGATCACACTATATTAATTGTCTTTCGTATTTTTATAGGTTTTATTTTTTTCATATTTATAATAAAGAATATGTAAATCGTGAAATTATCAGAATTGTGATATGTACTTACTTGAACCTCAAAATATATCAGATATCACGTTTTGGAAAAAACAAAGTACGCAAAATGTTGGATATAATAAATAAATTCTGATTATCGATGATACTTTGTGTAGATTTAACCATTAAAAACGTTTTTTTTTTAAAATAGATTCTAATCATATCTTTTTGAACCTTACCTAATTATACAACAATTTATTATTATTATTTTTTTATTGTAGCTGAGACTATTTAAACTTGGATTCATTTTACATTAAATAATTTACATTAAATAATAATCATAAATATAAATATTATATACAAACAAAAAAGCTACTAATTAGATTGGTACAGAAATTCATTTTTGCTAGTATTAATTTCATAAATTAAGAAAAATAATAATCCTTAGCATTATTTTATCTTCCATTTCAATCTCGTTTTTATCATTAATTAAGGGTTAAAAAAACATTACGGTCCTTTCATAAATGAAGTAAAACTAAAAGTATGTATCTCTAAACCGTTGCGTCGCAACCTTGGCGAAATACATCAACAAAGTTTTATTTACTTCATTTTTGAAAATTTATAGAGATCATAATATTTTTTGCTCACTTTCATATTCCAATTTCTCAAGATTGGATGGATATGGATAATGGCCTGATGTTTGACCCAGAATCAGAATGCTTATAGATTTTGGGTTTGGCTTTAGTTTTTGTTTTTGATGTGTTTTGGTTTTCGGATTGAAAAATCAAAAAAAACTGTTTTTGAATTATTTCAAAAATCACTTTTTTTTGATCTTACAACCCGACAATCCAAAGCAGGAGCGGCATGACGCAAATTCGCGCGAATCAATCAACGAACCACTGGTTTTTCGAACTAATCTCTACGATTTTTAGTGTAGTTCGCTTCGAAAGTTACTTTTTAGTAATTTTACTAACTAATGCAAACAAATCCGTACTTTATCTGGCGAAATGTTACCATTAAATGAAAGTTGAAATTTGATTTTGTGTCGAAAGTTACTCGTTACGAGTAAATTTTACTCGTGAACGAAATAGCAAGCGAGTAAACACCATACGAATCGAGTAAATTTTGACATAATATTAAATTTTATCTTCACCAATTCGTTAGAAAAAGTGAAAAATTATTTGCATTTAGTTAATAATATAACTAAAAAATAACGTTCGAAGTCATCGAGAGTAAAAACCGTATAGATTAGTTATAAGAATCAATTATTCCATGGTTAATTCGAACGAATTTGCGCGATGTCGCTCCAGATCAGGACCAAAATCTATATATTTTGATGTTGTCTTAATTCTGCCTCTAAGAGTGGGTTAATCATCAAAATCTGTCCACACAGTCCTGAGGAAAAGCAAGAGCAAGGTAAACATGAGTACGTTTACCGGTCAAACAGTCAGACAGCATTTTAGTCGACACAATTTTTATCTCATAATAAACATAACACAAAAGAAATTAAATGCTGTGGCCTAAATTTTTGTCGACCAATTTGCCAGTCACCCATGACAACCTTTAGTTATTTTTTTTGTCATGTTTTTTTGTTTGTTTATGAATTTAATACTCACAAAAATAAAGATCTGTACCAATCTAATTGGTAACTTGTTTTTAATTGAATAAAAATTCAAAAATATACAAAAGCCAAAAAAAAAAAAAATTAAATAAAATAAAAAATGCCAAAGTATATTTATGAATATCGTTAATGTATTCAATAAAAATTATATAATTCTTATTTTGACATATTTAAATGTGAAGATGTTTTTCCAATATTTAATCAAATTGAATGTTTTGTATATCACAATAAATAAAAATAAAAATAATATAGATTTATTAGGCTACGTTTGTTATAAAATATAATTGGTAGATAGTATAGTATTATGATTTGTTAATATAAGCATTATTTTTTATATTTTTTATTTTCTGTACTGGGAAATTAAACATTTCGCAAGCTTTTGAAATATTGGAATTAATGGAATACATAAGATTACATTAAGTGCTTAGGGTTTTTACATAGCAAAACCAAGTTAAAAACTACCTTCAGATGATGGAGGTGGGAATTATGCAACAATTAATTCATGGATACATTTCTGAATAGTTATTATTTTGATTTTGCTAATAATCAAAATTTTTCTCACATCGATAATTTTTTTTTTTTGGTTGATTTTTTTTTTCGAAATGATCTGAGTATTTTAAAAACGTATTTCAGATGCTGGTTTAAAAATATTTCCGAGAATTTTCGTAAATTTAAGTTACAAAAAAAAGGTTTAAAAATTAAATTCCATTCGAAAATATTTCACAAATTTATTTACACGTCATAATCGTTATCTACATATTATACTTATAATAAAATATACCTTTTAAATTTACCACATAATTACCTCGTTATATTGCAAATTGTTCTGCTCTATGTCAAGCAACAACCCTCCCGAATCTAACATGAAACCGAAAACACATTTTCCTGTAAGCAACTAACTATACGTAAATAGAATATATACCTTCCTACCTAACGTAATTGTGTGTATAACATCGAGAGTAATATAAAAACATTATCTTACCTCATAATTGAGCTTGTCTATAGAATAGCACTTTTAAACTTTAAGCTTCATCATTCCATTTCCTAACATGTTTTCTCCCTTTATTTCCGTTGTCGTTGAAAGTAAATTACACAAAAGAAAATCTAGAACATTAAGGAGTTAACTGTATGTTGATGATGTTGTAAATGTTGATAAAATGGTAAATATATTATTATTGTAAAATTATATATTATAATATATATCATAATAATTACTTATGACTGCCTATTTTTATAAAGTTTTTCTATTTTAAATATTCTGCTTAGAAATCTGAAAAGAAAGTACTTACGTATTTGGAATATTCATAATAATATTGTTTTTATACTTGCAGATCATATGCTCTACTACTTACCATATGCCTTTTAATTCATTATGAAATAGTACGGGAGCCCGAGGTGTGTCACGTTGACCACACATTTTCACGATTATTCCAATATCTATTTTCTTTTTTTACTATATTAGAGTATTAGTATGGAAGATATTATTTCAGATTATGGCCTTTAAATGGTCTCCAACTGATCCCTGAGCTCGAAATTATCATTTATTAGTTAATGATTTTCATATATTCTCATCCTTGTGTAATTTTTTTTTCAAGCATAAAAAAAGTGTGAAAATTGAAAAGAAAACCCCATACGACTTAAAACGGTACGCCCAATCGAATAGTATACTCCAAAAAAAAATTTAAAAAAAGTTTTAATGATTAAAAAAAAAAAGAAGGGAAGGTACATAGCAAAAAAAACGCGCTTTTCTTTACTTTCGATGTAAATTTCACATGGAAAAAAGAAAATTTGGAAAACAAATTATTCAAAGTCTTTTTTATGAAATTAAATTAGCTTTCCAAAGGTACCTTAACCAGGTTTATACGACTTCGCGTTGTCGAGTTAAAAATTTATTTATTTGAAAAAAACTCGAATACTTGAAACGATATGTTCTTGTTTCGATGATAGCTTTACTTTATAAATAAATTAAAAAGTCGAAAAACCTAAACAAATCTACAACTTTATTGTTTATGCACATTTGGCTCATTTAATTAAGTTGGTTATTTGACTTAAAAATAAAGTTTTTATTTTTAAG
Source organism: Catotricha subobsoleta (assembly GCA_011634745.2). Taxonomy (NCBI): domain Eukaryota; kingdom Metazoa; phylum Arthropoda; class Insecta; order Diptera; family Cecidomyiidae; genus Catotricha; species Catotricha subobsoleta. The sequence goes on along the minus strand of JAABKK020023359.1, from coordinate 2,632 downwards.
TATTTTAATTTCTATACTAACTATCAAATGAATATTGATATTTATAATGCTGTTCTAAATAATTTTTTAATTTAAATATTATTTTTGCGTTTGCGGATTATCTACGATGAATTTTACTAAATTATTAACTAGTAAAATATGTTTCATGAAGGAAAATACTTATATATTATAGTTTTTTGGACATAAACGCATAAACCTATTAAGTAGTATAATAAAAAGGTAGTTTACCCAGTCGTGAGCCACGCGCCATCTAACCATTGATTTCTTTATTAACATTCATCGGTATTATTTATATTTTCGTTGTCATAGTTTTAATTTAGAACTTACCAAACAAGAAGAAGAAGGCCCGTAAATTTGTTTTTATGTGAAAAATCATTAAATTTAACTTTCTAATTGCTATGGAATTGAAAAGAAAATCTAAATTAATAATGTACAAAATACATTAACTATAATATTTTATTGGCTTTCAAATGGATATAACACTTATAGGATATTTTTATTATTTATAGTCGTATTCTTCAATGTAAAAAAGCATGTTTTGGGTAAATAGGGGTAGAGGACTCTTAATTCAAGCATGCTTTGCGCGTGGCCCTATCTTGTAGGTATGTACCATGAGATAAATGCACAATAGCATGGCAAACTAATATTAGTTTGCCATGACAATAGTCAAAAAAAAGGTTACGTGACAAAATAATTAATAACCAAAAAATTTTATTTTTACCAGGGTTTTAGTTCTATGTACAAAAAATGTGGGCCCTTGAGTTACGCGATTCGGTTTGGATCCTTGCATTCCATTAAATTTAGTAATATAACAACCTAAATGTTGAATATATATAAACTGCACTTTCATCATTAATTATTTCTGTTTTTAAAACGAATGTTGCTAAATGTGCCTATTCCGTGCCATTACAACAACAAATGCAGCTGGATCCAATTAAACTATGGAAACCGAACTCATACGAAATTTCTATTTCAAAAACACCAACTTCGGCTTTATTCATGGTCAAGTTATAATTGCTATAAATTTGTATGTTTATGTTATTACACAGGGCGCCTCAAATAACATGGAATTTAAGTATTTTCTTTACATGATGGCTCTATTTTCTTTCATATTATAAAAGTAATATGTATTGTATTAATTTCGATTCGAGTTTAGCATTATACAATGAATATTATTGTATCATGCGAGTTTAATGTCTATTTTCTCGATGCACTTCTAATTTAAAATTCATAAATCATTCATGCTTATATTTTAGTTGAAATATCAATCGTTTAATTAGTAAAAAAATTATGAAAGAATAAGTACAAATTTGTTTAGAGACAACTACGCAAGATTGAATATTATAGAGCAGCAATGCAAAGAGAATAGACTACAAACTTCAGACTGTTCGCAGCCCAAATGTCAGTTCCAAAAATTATATTACGTGTATGGGAAAGAGAAGTTTTTGTCAAATAAAATTAGAAATCAGTTAATAATTACGTAATAAAACGTTTTGTTAGTTTTTTAATTCTTAATGCAGCTATTGCTCCCCTTTGACCCACCTCTAGTGTCAAATTATCTCTTTGTCGGAGGTGGGTAAATGGCCACTGGATGAGTCTCCGGAAAAAAGTCTGTCCGACCCTCTATTTAAAAGTTATTCCCAAAGAAAGTGATAAAATTAGAAGTCTTAACTGAACCCCAAAAATTTTATTATATGCAATTTAAAATAAAAATAATATAATTTTATTCTTAACTAAACAGATCAAAATCAAAACATACATTTTTGAGGCACGCTCATTCCGCATCCAACGGTGGGTGGAACATTTTTGTCCGTCCACCTAATCCTGAGAAAAAACAAAATAAAATTATTTTTTTTTTGCTCACTATTCTAAGGATTGGGTGAACGGATTTAAATGATTGGCCCATTATTCCAATGTTTTGTTTTATTTTAACCCGTTAATCCAAAATAGTCCAAGACAAAGACAAAAACCTATATATTTTGTAAATCATTAAAATCCATCAAATCAGTCCTTAGAATTGACATGAACAGAACATGAGTATTTTTTTTCTTCATATATATATATTTTTTTAACGTGAGAAAAACGAGCAAAACGAGATTTAATTGAAAGATAAAATAATGCTAGTAATTATTATTTTGCTTTGTTTATGAAATTAATACTCGAAAAAATGAAGTTCTGTACCAATCTAATTGGTAGATTTTTTTTTTAACTATGCCCAATTTTGAAAAAAATCGGTTTCTGCAAACCGATTCTTTTAAATTAACGTTCTTTTTATATACAAAATACTTTCATAACCATACGACGTACATATTTATGATTTAAGGTTATGACATTTGTTATAGTATTTCTTTTTTGTATAATTGTATTTTATTTTTATCCAATTTTTAAGAATTTATTGTTTTTTTTTTTTTAAATTGAATTTAGTATTTTCTTAAAATATTGAAATAAAAAGAATTTGCCATTTGTAGACGTGATAGTGGCCGATTTTTTTTTTCATATGGTCATATTTAAATATTGTATTTTGATGCCCATACTCCACACAAGTGTCTAGCAATTTGACTTGAAAAATTGTTAAAAAAGAACGAGAGGCGAATATAAAATTACAAGTGAGCAAAGAGTTCAAGAAATACGA
>JAABKK020023348.1:0-17661 GCA_011634745.2 Catotricha subobsoleta | reverse complement strand
GAACTGAAAACCAAAACTGATCAAAACTAAAACCCATATATTTTGTCACAATTCCGAATCTGCGTCTAACGGTAGGTCAATCATCAAAATCCGTTTAGCCAATCCTGAGAAAAAACCAAAAAAAAAAAAAAAATCACTAAACCTATACCTCATTTTTTTCAAAAATGAAGTAAAAAAAGCACGATATATTTCATGAAAATATAATTATGAGCAATTAACCAGAAGAATAAAACAATAATAAAGTAGTGTCGTTCATAATATTTTAAATTAATTTTCTTTGGTATCTCTTTGCTATATATGTTTTTACTTATGTGTAATGCTGTAATACCAGCAAATGCTTGTAAGTTTTATTTCGTAAATATTGTTAAATTAAAAACTATGTATATTAAAATTTACCTCAAATTTTTGATTTTCTATTCTTTTCCAATTATTATAATTTTATTAAAATAATTATAATGAACAAGAAAAGAAATCTTGTGGCTTATATTTTGATTTTAAATCGATGAAAAACTGAACTTATGTATAAAATATTGAAGATCTATGATGTTTTTTTTTTTTTTTGAGTATTCAATCCATTTTTATAAGTGATTTTTGTGCACAGGTAATTTATGAACATGTATGCAATTTTTCACTCTATATATATTTATAATTTTGTTAAATTATTATTTTTATTTTTTTTATTAAATTTTCGTTTTATTATTTATTGTGAATTTTAGCACAGTAATAAAAAAAAAATTATATATAAATAAGATTAAAAAAATAATTTTTTATTGCTATTTTTTTTTTTCCTCTACTATAAGAAAATATCGTTTATTGTAAAATAAATAGGTTCTGTTGTCTGTATTTCTTACCTATATATATATATTATTTTTTTTAGTTTTAATTTTTATTTTTTTCAGTTTGACACTTTGCTTTTGGCTTATATTGGTACTTAATTCTTTAACACTTGTTTTCTTTCTGTAGCAAAAGAATTAGGTTTATATTTTATTTTAATGATCATTTTAAGTTATATGATTATTATAATTATTTTGGACAGTTACAAAAATTGGTATTTTTTTTTTATTTGAAAATTAAACTTATTTTTCTTTAATAGAAATGGAAAAGATAATAGATTTGATTATTTCCTGGAATTTAAGGAGAATTCATAGTTTACATAGGTGATAGCGGTTAAAATAAATGTCCAAGAAAAAAAAATGATTTTCTATATAATTTTGAGTAATTCAGTTGAAAATTTTTTATAATGAAATGACACATGTTTAAAGTACGCAAGAGAAATGTTAGCGATATATTTTACATAGAAGAAAATATTATAAGTGAAAGCAAGTTTTAAATAAATATAAGATCAGGTTCAGGTGTGCTTGCAGGAGATCAAAAAAAAAACTAATTAACATATAATTTGATTTAATTACAATCACAAACAGTCAAATTTTATTAAATGCCTGTTATATATCAATTATTATTTTTTTTATTAAAACTCCTACGGACGATATTTTTAAAATATATTCAATACTAATGGTTTTTTTTTTGTTTTATTATTTCCTTAAATTTCCAGAATTGGGCATTTGCTTTCTATCTGCACTAAATTATTTTGCATTCAAAAATTTATTCCAAATAGTTAAAAAAATATTATATATAATGTTTACTCTAAAATAATATAGAGTGAGATTTTACATTGGTTTACATAAAGGTCAAAGTTTTTATACAAAAAGTAAGTCCAATGCCCAAAAAAAAACTGTTAAAATATTAATCAAATTTATCATTTTAAACAAGACTAAAATAATATTAAAAAAAATAAACTTTTTTTATATCTCATTTGTTTTAATTCCATTACAAATGCAACTTTCTTTAAAATGATCATGCAGCAATCTTTTATACTATATTTTATAAAATATAAATTTAAAAATAAATAAAGTAAAACTGAACACACCACTTTCGATCTTAAACCAACAATCCACAATATTAAAAAAAAAACAAAAAACAAATTCAAAAATAAGGCAAGTTTTATGACTAGTTTAACAACTAGTTCTTTATATATTAAACGCGCATGCGTAATCCACACATCACCAGTAGATAGTATAAACTAGAATTAAACTTTGTACATTGTCAGATCAATTTTATTTTGTTTTTTTTATCATTGTCCGCATATTAAATCATGATAGGAATCAGAAATCATGTTCCCGATCGCACGATACGTCCGAATAACGGCTTATACAAATTTCAACTAAACCAAAACTGCATTTCCATTTTATATCAACGTAAATATATTAGCGCAACAATGTTATATTTGAATAATTGTATATAAACGTGATTAAACGAAAGACGTATACTCTTGTGTATGCCACTCTTTTGCTTTTCTCATTCTCCAACCTTAACCAACGACTACGGTAGATGTATTAGGTGATTGTTTTGAGTATACTTACCTGTTTTGAGCAGTGCAGAGAAGATAAAAAAAGAGCCAAGGCAATAACGATATTGTGGCAAATTATTGTTACCGTGCCTACATATAAATGCGGTTACAACTCAAAGACACTTTGCACCACACTGAACGTATGTAATTTCTAGAATAATGAAATATTCATATGTTAACAATTATCAGACTCATTAAAATATATACAGAATCTTATAGATTGGATTTTTTTTTAAGTAGAAATGACTTATAAATTTATTCGATTTTATAATGCAGTTGCTATTGTAGAGAGTATAGAGTACAGTTAATATAATAATTTGAGCTTTATTCTTTGAATGATTTGTGTATAGATCTATAATTATGAGTATAATTAAAACAACCACTTTTTCGACCACAAGTCTTAGGGGAGGTCAAAACATTGTGCCAGCCTTAATTCTCAGATTTAAACTAATATAACTAATTTTAGACAAAATAATAATTTTTTATATTGCTTTAAATCCATATTTCACACAGAATCGATAGAAGTAATTCTATCAAAATCTCTATAAAATTAGTACAATATACCTTTGTAGCTATGAACTATAATCAACTAAATAGGATCCATTCAAACAATCATATTTATTTTATATACGAAATGATCTTGTATTTCACGAAATTTAAATCAATTTAATACATAATACTTTTACTGGTATTAAAACTTTAATCAATAATACTAGGTACATACAAATTTACAAAACTGATTTAGTTTTAATACCTATATCACATAAATAAATTTTCTTTACATAAAATATTACCTCGTTCAAATTATCATCATTTTCAAGGGTATTGGTATACATTCCTAGTTAATAACTTCTGAACGGAAGGTAGGATTGAGATGATTGAGGAAGGGATAGTTTCATTTTCAAAAAATTATGGAGGTCTGTCTTGGATGATTTTTCTGTACGGCCTCCCATTTAGAAGATATCAACTAAAACATAATACCAATACTAATACTAATACTAATACCAATACTAATACTAATAATACCAATACCAATACTAATACTAATACTAATACCAATACCAATACCAATACCAATACCAATACCAATACCAATACCAATACCAATATCAATACCAATAGCCATAACAATAATGATAATTTGAACGATTTTAACTAAATTATGCTCGAAATTATGTATATTACTCAAATGTTTCATTTATTTTTATTTATTTATTCTATTTACGAAAGATCCCAAGCCCTTTTACAAATTATTAAATCTAGTCTCATGGATCCGGGTTAAGAAAATTAACACCAGCTGGACTCATAATTAGTTTTTAATTATTTGCTCCAAATGATTACAAATTATTTGTAACCAATCTGTTGCGAAGCAATTAGTGAGCAGCGACCTGTTTTTTCTGCCAACCGAGTAATCGAGTGGCGACAAGTAAAATTGGTACTCTGACTCTGGGACCTTTGGTTCGGGAGGTCATCGACATAGCATTAGACACGGAAATGTCGGCTTTTGAAAATATATAGGGTTTGGAATCAATCCGTAAGAATTTTAATTAAGGAAAGCCGATTTTCTTAAAGAAGGTCGTTAGATGTGGAAGATTTTTATAACATGTGAAAAGTTTTATATGTGAAACTCCTTCCATGCACGTCTTACAAAAATCATCCACACCTTACAAAAATCTTCCACGACTTCCAAAAATTTCCCACACATTACGAAAATCTTCCACGTCTTATAAAAATCTTCTGCGTCTTATAAAAATCTTCCACGCTTTACGAAAATCTTCCACATCTATAAATTTACTTAGAAAACGCGCCCTACAAATGAACCCAAGTGCGCGGCGATATATTTGACTACGTTGACGTTTACTTGACATTTCAATATTTGCGTTTTATATTACATCATAAATATAACTTTTTTTGCAATTCAGAACTGAATGTGTTTTCACAACTTTAAAATTAATTTCTACAATATTATAATTACAGAGTATCTCTAAAATGAGCATCTTATATAGAAATAGGCCAAATATCACAGTTCTGGCAAGGTAAATGTTTATTCTTGTGTTATATTTTTTCGACTGTGTAGTTTGCAATGATTTTGAGATGAATATTAAATAGCAATAGTCTATTCTGTTTCTGAGGTTATATTTTAGAGTTCACAAAATAATAATAATAATAATGGTAATTGTTTGTCTTTTAGATTATGTAATGCACAATATACCCGATATTCGACAAAACTTACAAAAGAAACTAAAACGGACGCTTTAGCATATCTCGGTAGTCCAGCTGCCTCGTGGACAGCACAAGAAGGACGCAGTGGAAATTATGATAACAAAAAATATCCATGGTATCAGACATATGTTATAACAGGCAGTTTAGCTGTATTTTTACTCTACTTTTGTGTGCTTAGAGAAGAAAATGATATAGATGAGATGCTTGATTCTACTTTGGTTGATTCACTTTCTAACTTAGAAGTTGAATCCTTAAAAAAAACTTACGAGAAGAATAATAAAGCAGGATTACCAGTGTTAAAGATTAAATTAAGACTTATAGAACTTGGTCATCATGTAGTCGATGATTAAATAATGATGATTTGGTTAGCATACAATATAAATCAAATAAATTAAAAATATTATAAATTACATTAATTTATTTTAATCAATAAAAGTAACGTGCTTTCTGTACATCATGAAAACTAGACTTTAAATTACAAAAGTTCAATAAATTTTTGAGCATTTATACATATAAAATTGGAATATTCGTGTTGGTGAAAAGAAAAAGAAAAAAACCTGAAAAATGTTTTCGAAACTATTTCAAAAAGGTCATATTTATTTATTTTAATTGTGTTATTTTCATTATTTTGAGAATAATCAAATCAACGGCTAGAATTCTAGCTCTAACCGTTACTGTGAAGTGTGGTCACTGCCGTGACATTTTGGCTGACATTTTCAGGATTGGCCGTTCGAAATGATATATAAATAGGTCGACAAGAAAAACAATATCATCATTACAAAATTATTATTATTTATTTGATTTTATTCAAATAATTTTTTCCGTCTATATACTAAAGGGCTGTCCATAAAGGACCCCACGCTTTTTTGGGAGATTTTCGACACCCTCTCCCCTTGTCACAAAAGGTCACATAATAAATAAATCGATAAAATGAAGCAATTTAAGTAAAAAATATTTTGAAAAAAGTTAAATTTGAAAACAATGAATTTAAAAATAAATGTTCACGCAAAAAATATAATTGTATGTTCTATTTATTATTCCGTTCTCCGGGTATGTTTCAAAACTTAAAGCTGCAACTCTTCAATTCAAATAGTTAACCAGGTAAAACAAAATGCAAGGATAATGTCACAAATTGTCATATTTTGCCAAATTCCCCTCCGCCCTAAAGCGTGACGTCCTTTATGGACAGCCCACCCCTAAGTTGAACTAAATTCGTTTTCCAGGAATTTCACTTTATTTCAACTATATTTTTACAAAAATGTTCCTTTTGCCATCTCGGTACATTTGGTTAACTTTTTAGATGGAACAAATATAATATTTATTCTCACAGTTTCAGAGACCGAAATCTCTTTTTCTTTGTTAGGTCCTCTTTTTCCCAAGATTTTGTGGTTGGACATTGGTCATTGACCTACCAATAGACACAGAATTTTGAGTTCGTGAAAATATACACGCTGAGGTTTAGAAACATTTTGTTTTTTTTTATCTTGAAATGCAATTTTTTTTTTTTTTTTTTTCCGAATCCAGTGAGAGGTTTTTAATGACCTATATAAATATTTCGTTTTTGCTCTCATATCTTAAAAAAGTTCCTAAATAATACATTGAAGTAATATCAAAAACAAATCTATTAATTGATGTAGCAATTTAATTTACTCTAAAATGAATAAAATATATAAAATACGTCAGAATAAAAAGGATTAATTTTTATCAAAAAATTGATTGAAATCAAAAAATGTCTTGTAGTTCTACCGTAAGTATAACATAATAAAAAGATTCATTAATAAGTTGGTTTAGTTTTACTAAAATGTTGATACACAATCATTTTCCAAATCATCCTGAAGAAAACCCAAGTGGTTAAAATTTAACAAAGAAAATAAAAATTGCAAAATGTAGGCTTGAATTATCCAAAATAAACCGATCAAAGAATGATCCAGAAACAGATAGGCTAAGTTTAGAGGTAAGTTGTATAACATAAATAATTTCATTAAAATTGTAGATTTAATTTTGAAGATACTCAAAGAAGGAAACAAATCAACAAACATTACAAATCCAAGATTTTGAAATGAAATCAAAAAACCATAAGACATAATAAGCTTTTACAAAAAATGTACGAGACCAATGCTTTCAAAAATAAAACAAAAATCGTGCGCATCTATATTTACTTAAAATACCCGATAAATAAAAATTAAACCATTACTCCAAAGCTCAATATTTATGTGGTAACACGGAATCAGACTGAATATTTAGCTCGCATGCAAAACAAATAACAATTAAATTTAATCAATTTTTATTAAATATTTGAAACATTATAAGTTTAATTTTTAATTCATAATTTTTATTCCAAAATATGATCTATATTTTAATAACATAAGTAAGTATAAAGATTTAGAACAGAAGCCAAATATGATTTGAAAATGTTTGAAGTCACATTCGTTTAGCTAATTTACCATCATTATTATCAGAATAAATGTGCATTAAATTTATGAAATGTGAATATTAATTTGATTGCAAATTAATGAATAATTAATTTATTTTTTGATTGGAACCAATGATTCTGTACGTAATAAAATAAAATAAATTTTTCTGAACACTGAGAAGTAAGAGTACAGCGAACGCTGTAATAGAAATCGCTTATTATTATTTTAAAAAAATGTATGGAAATTAATATATAAGTAATTGATATTTATATATAGAATATTCATTATAAGTTGTATTATCACATTAAAGAAAACAAAAAGAATCATATTAATTTCATTAATTTAGTTTTAATTTGAAATAAGCAACACTCCGGACTACTAGTTATTCGAAAATGTTGTACTCTTTTTTTTCTTACAATTTTTATGTTGACCATTTTTTTTTTTTTTTTTTTTCATTTTAAAACAAATTATCATTAGGAGCTAACAATGGTAAATTTCGTGACCTTTGACTTTGTTGACCACTAAATCGTTTAATGTTTTCATCATTAAAATCTAGAATTTTCCTTTGCTTTTTTCGTGCATGCTGCTTGTGTTTAAAGTAAATTTTTAATGCACCTTTTACAACAATAAACGATAATCCGCCTACCAATGTACGGTGCAGATTATTATGTATTGATTCAAAGAAAACTCGTCCAACAATTGCTGATACTGTTGGCAACAGTAATGCTCCACAAAATATTCTAAAAATAAACGAATAAAAGTTTGATTAAAATTGGTCCTTGAAATAATTGCTTACGATGGATGAATTATCAGAATGTAAATTATTATAAAACTTAGAGAGCCACTTTTTCAATCATGGTTTAAACTGAGTTTAAAACCGAACAAAGCTTAACTTGACAATTCGCATATATAACAGAAATATCTGTCATTTAAACTCAGTTTAAAGTTAAACCATTATTGAAACAATGGCCCTGAAGCGGATTTTATTTATATATTTGAATACTTTTCTAAGATTATATTGAAACGGTACTTTTCCAGAATATTTTCTTAAAATAATGAAATGAATATTATTTAGCCCTATACAAAAATGTTCTAGTGATATGAAGGGAAAAGAAAATGAAATGAACACTTGTCCACTAGAACATTTATGTAAAATAGAAAAAAACATTATATATACCGTGTTGCTGATAATGGATCTGCAAGAACTGGAGTATTATTTGGACCTTGACCATTTTCATTTTCTTCGCTAAAATATTTTTTTTATTTTTATCATATTAATATTGGTTTATAAAAACAACAAAAACCACATATGTTGAAAAATACTTACGGTATTGGCAATATTAAACTTAAGAGAGGAAATTTTCTAGCTGTATTTTGTCGATTTTGTATAAATCGTAAAATCGTTTCCTCCCATCGAATCATTTTTCCCAAAACTAAGCCAATCGGAATAACGGGAAGTCCAATTAACACTATAAGAGGATCAGCACGTTCTAGTACTTCCATTCCATTTTTGTATCCTAAAACCTGCAGAACTGTAACAGCACCATATGTAACGGCTGTCCAATATAGTGAACATACAATCACACCAGCTGCCAAAAATGGACTAAGCTTCTTAATCATAGAATCGATTCCCTCTAAAATTCCCACAAATGTTCCCATTTCTGGAAATATTATTATGTATTCGGTTTGACATTGTGGACAATTGACACGTTTAAATGAGTTTCCCTTTTGCTTTTCGTCCACCCAACGCTGTAAACAGTTTTGATGTACCCATTTTGTGGTGCCACTGCATCGACAAGGTTGTACCCATTCAGCCAGTTCATCATCTTCGTCAGTTGCAAAGCAAACCCAACAATACCGACCATCCTCACAACTAACACTGTGTTGATAATTCGTTCGAATTATGTCTAATTGCTGTTGACTGGTGGGTTGTGTTTGCGTATTTGAGTCCCTAGTCGTTGCAACTTCTAACGATTCATTTGCATCATTTTCTTGTATTGACATAGTGTAGGTATATTCAATTGCGCGTATATTCAAGTTAACACTAACTATCGTGAAATAACATATATTAATTTATATGAATATGCTTATATTTGTTCGAAATTATTTTTTAAAAATATCTTTTTTAATAATTATGTTGGAGCGTCGTGATTATTATTGAAATAAAATATGTAATTTTGTGCAAACTTGGTGCAATGCCAACTTTGCTAAAAAAAAAAAATGACATTTGTATCTATTTTGCGACCAATAATAAAAAACAATATGGAGGAACTCTAATTTAAAATATCGATATAGTAGATTTCTACGTAAGCGATTTAATCTTTTGCATAATTTTTTTTTCTTGAAAAATCTAGTCCAAGATACTATTTATGTTTCAAAATATAAGGCATCGTTCGCTTATTATGTCATACCAAATTTGATGATTTTTATTATTTTTATTTAGTAGTATGTACTGTCACTGTTTTTCTACTATTTTAAAATTCCCTCCCATCCTCTGAAAGAGTGACATAATAAGCAAACGATCCCTAATATTTCTATTTACCCGTAGAACTGAAGTTCTTCTGTTCTTCATAAATAGAACAAACTTAAGTAAAAAGGTGTCAAAAACTGCCGCACATTTCAGTTCTTCGGGTAAATAGACAGCGCCTTATATGAAATGATTATGAGACAACGGTATATTGTCACAATATTATTGACATAGATTTTCACTTCTACAGTGGCTGAATTCCGACGTTATAGTTTTTGTTGATGAGCTGAGTTTTTGAAACTCACTCATAACAAAACACATAGCGCCGGAATTCAGGTCCATACTAATGCCCATACAATACTCCACACAAGTTTCTAGGAACTTGACTTAAAAAATTGTGAAAAAAGAACGAGAAGCGAATATAAAATTACAAGTGAAACATGAAAAAATTGGGCCAAGCATAAGCAAAATTCTTAAAGAAAATTTAATTTCTTTCGTTAAATAAGTTAAATTTGCATTCATTGATATCAAATTCGATTTATTTGAAGATCAAAAACATAAGCGGATACAAAATTATTCTAGAACAAAGCCTGTTTTGGAACTAATTGCGATTTACAATAACACAAAGGATTTTAACGGTACTTAACATATTTTTTGGACGCTTGACAGTTCTGATCACCTTTTTCTACATTGAAACTACTGCCTAGTGCATGCAGATCGCGAATATGGTAATTATAGTCTCTGTGACTATATCCATAGTTGAGTCGCAGCCATATACATTATATAATATTATTTCCATTGAAAAGAGTTTACTAGAAATTTCTTTAATATTATTTCAATTGAAAAGATTTTACTAGAAATTTCTTTAATATTATTTCCTATGTTTTTTTTTCACTCTGTTTTGTGGAATGTTTCTACGTAAAACAAAACTAAAGAATTTTGTTTTTAATTTGGTTATTTTTTTGGTTTTATTTTTTGATTTTCAAAAATAGAAATATATTCTCTTTTTGTTTCATATTCATAATTGACGGAATGCTTTTTATTTGAAAAGATTTTACTAGAAATTTCCTATTTCCAAACTTCAAGAATGTAGTAGATTCAACCAAGTTGACGCAAACTCACTACCACAAACACGCTCTTTTTATTTACACACGTACAAAGTAAATTCGACATTTATTAATCATTCGTATGAATTTATCGTGCCGTCATTCTTAAATCGTATTCTGCCTCTGATTCGACGTTTTTGCAAACGCGTTGTTCGGTGTATTAGCGTGGTGTAGTTTTTTTTAACAAAAATCACCATTTAAAAAGTGTTTCTGAAGATACATTATATTGTTTCTACAAGCCGTTAAGTGATTTTAATGTGAAAAAAGAATTATTTTTATTTTTTTTTAAAAAAAAGAACACGCTAAAATAATAGGAAAAAATGTCTGTGATTGGAATTGATTTTGGAAATGAATCTTGCTATGTTGCGGCTGCAAAGGCTGGTGGCATTGAGACCCTCGCTAATGATTACAGTTTACGAGGAACACCGTAAGTAATTTGTTTTTTTTTTTTTTAATTTAATTATTAGATAATTCCAGATGTTAATGTATTTTAAGTTATAATTATAAGGTTATGAACATTGTTGGTTATCAAATGCGTTTACTTATTGGCATGTCATTGTTTCGTGTATTTCGCCGAAATTTCCAGTACATATAGTTCTAGTTTCACTCACTCATAATTCACAAACGCAAAACGTAAATTTGATGATATTTTGTGTACGTGCGAATGGTGAAATTTCATAATCGTACTCATACGATCTGGAATTTACTTCTTTTAATTAATCTACCAATTATTAAAACAACCAAATCTATGAAGAAAAAGGAATTGCCATACAAATTGGTGTCTCTGTTAGTTAAAATTCTGGCTCGCTGTCCATAATTCTATAAATAATTATGCATTCAAAATACATTAATCGAAAATGAATTTGTATTTTATTTATAAGAAAACTGTGTGAGAAATTCGCTAACAGTTTTTTTTTTTTTAATTGTAATAAGTATGTATTTATGAATAGTAATTAGCAATAAATCATATTTTAGCATTTTGATTTACTCATAAATTAAATGTAGCATGAGACCATTTGCCGGTGAACGCACATTTTTTACATTTCGCTGTGATACATATATTTATTTATTCCAATTGAAGAATTGTCAGCTTTTCGGTCTATATTCACAATAGAGTATTTTAAAATGACGTAATTTTCAATATATAGCACCACCATTAATATTAATTAGCTATAGTACGATGATTTTTGATGCATAGCTAGATTATTCCATACTCTTTTCTTATATGCATTATACGCATAGGGCATCATAGCTTTCATAATTGTTGTAAAAAAAAAACTATACAAATTTCATCATGCGCTGCATCATGTTATTTCTAAATGAAAACAACCAAAATAAACTATAAATTAATAGAAATTTCAATGATCATTTATTAACAGTGTGCAATAAATGTACATAATTTCAATATTATTCAAATTGCAAGAAAAGGTTATCTAAATTTATTGATACTTTTGAAAACTAATAGCAGCTGGTTCTCTATTGCATTGACAGCATTGTTAAATACTCTATTAAATTTAATGTTTTCCATATGGAAGAGAGTGGATGATGCCTCTGAGTGTTTAGTTTAAGTTTCGTGTATATGTATGTTTGTATGTGTGTGTGTGTGTGTGTGTGTGTGTGTCCGTATAGATGTTAACAATAGTATCGGATACGTGTGTTTATGTTCTCGAAAATTCCATACAAGGAAACACATTTTTGTTGGAAGAATATATATTCACACAGTCGTAAAGCCGTCGATAAGGTGTTTTAATATTTTATTTCATGAAAATAAAAAGAAGAAGAAAAAAAGTAAATTTGATATTTTTATTTTATTAAAACTATAACTGACGCATTGCAGTGATATCGAACATAAATTAGCAGATCTATCGGAAGTGTATAACATTTTTATCGTAATTGGTTTTGTGTAGTTATATGCAAAAGAAATATCTGTTTTTTGACTTTTTTTTTTATGTATTTATTTAACTTTTTTGTAACTGTAACTTTAAATTAGCAAACAACAAATAACAAACTCAATTAATGATAAATAATTTAGAACACTAAAAAGTTTTAACAAACATCAAAATAATGTCCGTGATTGGTATTGATTTTGGTAATGAATCGTGTTTTTTAGCGGCTGCTATTTCAGGCGGCATTGAAACACTTGCTAATGATTATAGTTTACGGGCCACACCGTAAGTTTTATTTTTAAATAATTAATTTATTTTTTTATTTTGTTTTACATTTGTAGTGTTTAAAGAAATTTTTAATTTCCCCAAAATAGTAAAATATTTATTTCAACTATTGTCTGGATAGAAAAATAATATTATTCCATGGAATACAATATTGGATAACCTCAATTCTATAAATTATTTTCGCTATTGAGGATAATTATTAAATTATTTCAGGGAGTAAACCGGCCTAGAATTTTCTTAATAATTTTATCGATAGCTCTCCCTTCTTTTGCTGTTTTTAATGAAATGCTTTACTGGCAAACAGAAAAACATCTGCGCAGTGACGTCGTCCGGTCTATGTCAACCATTATGCCAAATATTGTAAGGTGCATGTGTTAGTGACGTATAAGTTTTTTTTTTTTTTTGTTTTTATTTATTTGTCAATTTTAATTCAATTGTCACTTCAATTTTCTTGTTTGAAATTGTTACATTACGACCTCAAAATATAATTCAATATTTTTTTAAAAACATTTTTAAATCTTATCTTCTTTGTTTGTGCATATGAAATGAATATTTACTACACTGCTGTTAATAATCCATTCTTTTTATTATAGTCATATTGCGTTGACAGACGAGAAACATCATTAAACATAGAGAATATCCTAGAAAGTTCTATTTGTGTAACCGATTTATGTGAAGTCATTGTACTTATTATTATTATTATTATTATTATTATTATTATTTTTGTATGCAATTTGGCATTGTACGCATTTATGTAAATATTAACTAACTAGAACAAAAATACTACTATGATATCTTCTTTAATTAGCCATTAGAATGAAATTACAACAAATTACATGATATGTATTTCAAAAATATAATTTCTACCAAAAAAAAAAAAAAATAATAGTAATAAAATCTATGCTAACTTATTAGGTCTAGCAAATGAAATTCCGAATTGAAGAAATGGAATAGAAGTTTATTATTAACTATTCATTTGACCAAGAAGCTTTTTAAAAAAAAGAAGAAAAAAGAAGAGTTTGTTTTACTTTTACCGCAAAGAATTTTTGAAAATATGCTCAGAACTTCATTTGCATAATGAATGCGCGCAACCAAAATAACACGTTAAACCAAATGCTCTCATTGATAGAATCAAAAAAAAAAAAAAATAGAAAAAAAGATGAATAAAAAAGAAAAAAAAGAAAAAACATTGAAAAATGAAGCGCATCCCACATAAAAATATATATTTTTAATAAAAATGATTCATCTATTCATTCAAAAATATTTGTAACAAATTAATTATTTGGTTTCGTTTGTCGTCATTTAAATGAAAATGCAAAAATAAAACTATTTCGAGAAAATTAACTTGTAACAATTTTATCATTTTCATATTTTTATTTAAATTATTAAATGCCCATCGCATTAAATCAAAATGGATACGAAAAATAAATCACATGATATTTGAGTTTTGTTCGGCCGTATGGATCCGGATCACCTGAATTTCTGTATTATTTAGAATGGTTTTGTCAAAATACATACAAGTGCCCACCAAGTCCTTAGCATCGAATGCAGATGTCAATGTAGGTCACAGTGACCTTGGAAATATTATATTATATTTTTTTTTTACTATTTTTTACTATTATTTACTCTACAAATTTTATTGATTTTGGTTTTCATTCGAATTACGACTAAATTGTTATACACAATGGCCTTTCAATTATCAACTCAATTCCAAAAAAAAAAAAAAGAAAAAAACCAAACCAATCAAAAATCGGCTTTCATATTCATATTACCTATTATTATTTTCTATTTGTTGTCGAAATATGTTTAGTTGAATTCAATACAAAAATATTCGAAACATTTCTATCATTAACAATGGTCGTGCTTTTCCTTCTTACCATCATTCACTAGATAACAAAAATAAAAAAATAAAAAAAAATATTATCATTTTATGAACAAAAAATAAACACCTACTTTTTCGATACGAATATAAGATTTGTTATGTATCGCAATATCATTTCAACAAGACTTTATTTTATTTATAATTTGCTGTTATTTTCAATTAACCATAAATAGTTTGAAATCGTTTTTAAATACTTACATATTTTTAATACACATTAAATGATATGTTTAATGGTTTACGTTCATCACCACCGTGTATAAAAGTAATTGAAAAAATAAAAAGAAAACAAAAAAAAAAATAATAATATTTTATTTATTAGGTTTGTTTTATGATTACTGTTGTAGTATTATTCTTGTTGAGTTAGTTTTTTTTTCGCTGAATAATTTTTTTTTAAGAAATAAAGAAAGAGAAAAAAACATGTTTTTTTTTTTTGAACGAGGTGCGACTTACTATGGAAAAATTAAAAAAATTAAATTCATTATTACTTCTATTATTTATATGCAGAAATTAATGAATTTAAATGTTTTGTAAATTTAGAAACAAATTGGAAAAGTACAAACAAAATCAAGAAATGACTAAAGAGAGAAATATTATTTATTTAATTGTGTGCATGTCCTTTTTTTTCTATTTAAAAAGCGCTTAGATTAACAAACAAATGTGAACTATGGACTTGTGTGTAAAGATAAGTTTAAGTACGTAATTTAAGAATGTGGGTCATGGTCATATATTAATGATGCGACGCTCATATTTAATTTATTAATCGCAGCTAGACATTAAATGAATCGACACTTTTAAGATTGTTGACACAATCATATGTTTGATAATCTTATCGTTTTAACGGAGCTTCCTTTTTTCATTTCCTTTTTGGACAAATACTATTGAGAAATATTTTAATTATTAATTATTGATTTTTTTCTCTTTTCGTTCTGCACTTTTGTTTTTTTTTTAAAAATAAGGAAAAAAACTGATTATTTTATTATTTATTACAGAGCATGTGTCGCATTTGCTGGCAAAAAGCGAATCCTTGGTGTTCCAGCGAAAAATCAACAGGTTACAAACATGAAAAACACAATAAACAATTTCAAACGTTTATTGGGCCGTAAATTTAATGATCCTCAAGTTCAAGCTGAACTAAAGAATGCACCATACCGTGTTGAACAACGTCCCGATGGTGGTATTGGTATTCGTGTCAATTATTTGGACCAAGAACATGTCTTCTCACCAGAACAATTGACAGCGATGCTATTTACAAAACTTAAAGAAACATCTGAGGCGGCTCTTAAAAAACCAATTAAAGATTGTGTCCTAACAGTACCATCGTTTTTCACTAGTGCTGAACGTTCTGCCCTTATCGATGCGGCCAATATTGCTGGCTTAAACATCTTACACCTATTAAATGAAACAACAGCCATTGCATTATTGTATGGTTTCTATAAAACTGATTTACCTGCGCCGGAAGAAAAACCATTGAATGTAGTATTTGTTGATTTTGGTCAATCAACATTACAGGTGTCAGCCTGTGCATTTAATCGTGGTAAACTAAAAATGATTTGTAGTGCATGGGATCAAATTGGAGGACGTGATTTTGATGCGATTTTAGCCGAACGTTTCGCTAATGATTTTCAACAGAAATATAAAGTGAATGCACGACAAAATCCACGTGCCTATTTAAGATTGTTGACCGAAGTTGAAAAAATTAAGAAACAAATGTCGGCCAATAGTACAAAATTACCGTTGAATATTGATTGTTTTATGGAAGAGATTGATGTTACTTCCAGTATGTCACGTACTGATATGGAAGAATTATGTAGTCATTTGTTGAAACGAGCTGAAGTTTGTTTTAGAAAATGTTTACAGGATTCAAGTAAGTAAAACTCAAATAAGTAAATTAAATTTATGTTCTTACAAATTAATCATCTATTGTTTTATTTAATTATTTATTTATATATTTTTATATATATTTAGAACTATCACCAGATGAAATTTATGCAATTGAAGTGGTTGGTGGTAGTACACGTATACCCGCTGTTAAATCAATGATTGAGCAGGTATTTGGAAAACAAGTGAATACCACATTAAATCAAGACGAAGCCGTGTCACGTGGTGCAGCATTACAATGTGCCATTTTATCGCCGGCCGTTCGTGTACATGATTTTGGTATAACCGATATACAAAATTTCGCAGTACGCATTAGTTGGGATGGTGAGGCAAATCAACAGGGTGAAATGGAAGTATTTCCAGCATATCATGCATTTCCATTTAGCAGAATGTTGACACTATTTCGACGTGAACCATTTAACATGAATCTTTATTATTCTGATCCGGAACTGAAATCAGATCCATTCATTGGTATGGCCATTTTATTTTATAATATTTTTAATTCAATTAAAATACTTTTATTTTTGTAATTTTTTATTTTTTTTTTTTTTTGTATTGGACAAAGCAATAATAATAAAATAATTTTAGGTCGCTGGCATGTGAAAAATGTCAAAGCAAATGCTAATGGTGAATCTCAGGAAATAAAAATTAAAGTTCGTATTAATGCAAATGGTTTAATTTTAATAACAAGCGCTAATATAGTTGACAAAAAAGCGATCAAAGCGGAAATTGAACAACAAACTGGAGATAATGTTGGTGGTCCCAATTCTGAAAATTCAAACAATATGGACACACAAGAGGTATGTTTTATTTTAAAAGTTATTCGCGTGTTTCTTTTTTATGTTTTTGTTTTTTTTTTTTTCATTAATTCAAAAAATCAAATAATTTTCGCTTTTTTGAAAAAGATTTTATAAGAAAATAAGCTTTTAAGGGTCGAACGTATAAATGATGGATAAAATTAATCCGATGGAACTTTTCTGTCAAATGTATAAACGACGATAAAAGAAATAAACAAATTATTATACGCAACCATTTTAGTTAAGAGTGTTCTATACTTATAAGGCGGTTTACGGTACCCGATATTTCTCGGAGATGGTTCAAAATTATGAAAAT